>JAINUG010000262.1:0-110000 GCA_029706075.1 Aldrovandia affinis
TCAACCCTTGGAACACCTGGCGGATCCATCACGTCACACACACACACGCTGACGCTGCGTCTGTAAGCTCTCCACCCCCCAACCTCCCCCTCCCTCTTTCTTGGTTCACACGTTCAGGGTGGTCCTCGGACATCTCCAAAAGTGCACCTGGAGGCCATCAATCATACAAAGGTCACAAAGGTTGTAATAAAGCGCACCCTAATAACTACTTCCCTCCAATAGTTACAGATGCTTATAGAATCTATGACAAGGTGCATTGAAGCTGTTCTGGTGGTTTGGGGTGGCCCAATGCCCTATTAAAGCACTTTAAGTTGATGTTTTCTTTATTTTGGCAGTTACCTCTAGTTAAATACACTAGAGTAGCAGTAATTGTTATCATATACATTCTTATAGACAAGTAGACATTTTGCATCTTTCCACTCAGATGCATAATGAAACCTGAATTTATGTTTCACTAAAGCTACAAAGAAAAGATTAAAAAATATATATATTTCAAGAAACTTACATGGTGTTTGGAAGGTCCTGGAGTAAGTATGGAAGCAAATGGTTTGGAAGTGTCCCTGCTTCAGTGGTTTGAAGTGGTTTTGAGGTCACAAACTTGAAAGGTATTTTGTGGCTAAAGTTATTTGAATAATGACCTTTTGTTCATGAAGGTGTATTTGTATTTCATACAAAGTTGTATTTTTCTGATGCAAAAATGTATGTGGCTTTTGCACAGTGTTGTGTGTTTGTAGTAGCAACCAGACCTGTCAGGCAGGGAACAGCATTGTATGGGTAGAGAGCAAACAATTGGAGCACCTATGTAAAGTCACTTAATAGGGTGTTGGACCTCAACGTGTGGCCAGTACAGGCTGTATGCGCCGTGGTTTAGAATCTACCAGTGTCTGGAATTCTGCAGGAGGAATACGACACCACGCTTCCACAATAAGAAGAGTAAACACACTTTTGATTCAGATCTGTTGACTGAGAAGGCCATGACGTATGGATATTGTCAGTGTCACGTTCCTCAAATAGTCACCCACACAGAGCGTGGGTGACTATTCACCCTCTGTGTCCGGGTGGCATTTTTAAAAACACCCCTCTCTGCAGGAAATACATGTTTTAACGTGGGGTGAAGATGATCACCCAGTACTATAATGACTGAATGAAGCTTGCCTTCTAAGGGTTTGAGTGCACCCATACCATACCAGTAAAATGGGCCCCACGCCATTACAGCACCAGCAGAACCCTTCACTAATGTCACAATAGTCATGAGATCATGTCAAGAGCATGACAGCCAAGCTAGACCACACAGTCCCTGCATACAGGACTATATATCTTAAATTGTGATTACTTCAGAAATGTGTGTGGTGAATTGTTAATTTGACTGCCCCTTGACTGTCCTAACTATTCTATGTGATTAATTGGCTGTCATGCTATTTGCAATTTAGTGCATTTTACAATTCATGGTAATGGGCAAGAGATGCAAATAGCATATCATGAATAAAGAGCAGATTTAAATTGAAAATTAACACTTTTATTTATTTTTAATAAAGGCATCTCAGAGACACAGGAAACGGCGTGACTGAGTGACTACGACTACATCTAGAACAGAGAGGGTGGTACTGGAGTGTCTATATGGATCTGTAGTTAAAAGGGACAGAGTAGTTTAGTAAAATAAAAGACATTGGAGTAAAAAGGGCCCATTTTGCACAAGCTCAGCTCCTCGGTGTGCATGGTCAGCCTCCACTTCGGTGGGGCGGTTCTGTTCATCTTCCTGTGGAGATTAGAGATCAAGATGAGTAAAGATCAAGATTGGACCAACGCTCCAGGCCCCACCCTTCAGCTCTCTTTACTTCTTTACTACTACTGCACTACTGGTGCTCCTTGTAATCCATATTACAGCTTGTTTACTGTGTATTAATATATCCCCTTCAGTATGGAGATTATCCATGGCAATATGTACATTACAGCTTTTTATTTATTTTAAAAACACCATTACAGTTGATTCTTGTACTTAAATTGGTGTTCATCTGAAACATTATTCTGTGCACTGTGTAACAATTTGCTCTAGATAACACTCTGTGCCTGCTTAATAAATACATGCAAATGTACATTTAAAAACTAAATCATGTCAATAACTACTTTCCTTCAACTAGGGAACACTGCAAAAGTTAAGATGTTTTTCTACTTCCTGCTAAATGGACAAAGGAATTGTGACTTTAAAAAAGGTTTAATTGTTTTTACCTGTGGGCAAGACGTTTTTTTCAAAGTAGCCTTTGTTGGCAGTGTTCCCCGCGGGGCTGTACTGACCCACCACATAGACAGTGTTTCCGTCCGTGGCGAGGCCCACCCCAATTTCTTCCGAACTCTTCCACACCACCTGGGTGAAGTGCCCTGTTGAGGACACCAGGGGGCGGTATTGTGCAAGAGTTCCCATTACCGCTGATATTTCCTTGAAGAGCATGGGGAAAAACTGGACACGCTTGCCTCTTGAAAAACAGGCCATCGCATAACCCAAGATGCTTTTAAAAGATGCACCTCTTATCAACTCATATCTCTAACTACTAACAGAAATATTCTTTTTTATTAAAACGTCCACACCTTGATACACCTGCCGTTTTGCTCATAAGGACAACAGCTTTGTGCCTTAAAATTCACGAACCTCTGGTTCAGCCCTCTGACTAGTTGCAAGCAGTATTTATTTTGAGGTTACCAGTTTTCGAGTTGAATCCCGGCTTGCTGAAGTTGTAATCTTTGACCTCGCTGTACCAACTGTCTACGGCCTCCTTTCCTGCAAACACAGTTAGGCAACAACAACAATAAGTAGAACAATGAATCATTGACATAATTTAAATGTATTATGTATTCATTGTTACTATAAAATAATCATCACGTTTGTATATATTTATGAGTCAAACAACCAAACTGCCGTCTAGCACACAACTTTATTTCTCCAAAACCTTTTCTCTTATGACTTCATTCTTAACAGACGACACTAACTACAGATACACACGTGGCACATCAGTACAATATATCATATCCCTCTTCTTTAGATGTTTTTTTTACATTAAATATTTTCATCAATATATCTTGCCTCTGCATAATATCTCATGTTAAAATTGCAAAACACATTACAACTTCCATAACAAAATAACATCTTAACATATAACTCCCATTATTAACACGTCCATATTCATAACTTTTTTTAACACAAACTTGTATATACATCAATGTCAGTCTGTGTGAATGTGCATATTCATTCCTTGAATCTTGCAGGAATTTTAACTTGTCTCCCAGACGTAATTCGATATGGTTGTGATTGTATTTGTTTCTCAGGTGTGTCAGTGTGAAGTTACTGTTGAGTGTGTAGATTGTTCATTATCACTCATGTTAGTCTCCTTTGTGTCATAATCGGCATACCTGGTGATGCCCTGTGCGTTAGTAGATGGAAAGTCTCACTTGTTTTCCTTTTTGTTTCTCCTGTACATTTTTCCATCCTGTGTGCGACCCACAAAGGATCTTGGTTACTCATGTCTATTTAGGATTATAGCTAGTTGCCATATCTCTCCTCTCTGCATCCTGACATTCTCTCCAGCTGGTAGATCTGGTAAGTATCTTGTTTGTCTGTCGTGATGGGTCTTTTGTCTGATTTGTCTATTTTTTAACTTGTCCTTTACTTGGACTTCAGTCAACGTACCATTACCATCTGTGCAGGTGAAAACCCTGTTCCCTCTATTGGTGTGTTGCCGTATTCAAATAGTGCAATCAGGGCCGTGCACAGAAATTCTGGGGGGCAGGGGCTCAAGCAAAAAAAAAGGGCACTCACCCCACCGACACGCACTATTCCCCCTCCGATGTTGCCACACCGCCGCCATCCATAATCACACACTATGTTCATAACATGGGACCTGTTTTACCTTTCATTATAAGTAATGATAAGATTCTAGATCAGCAGTCCTACTCTGACATGCTTGATACATAAGCCCCCTGAATTTGGAGTTTCAAAACTTCCTTCTGTTTTCATGTTCTGTATCATTTTGTTACACTGCATATATTTTATAAATGAGACATATGGTACAACTGCTGAACTACAGTTTGATTTTAGTAACATGTTTTTGAGCATCACACTGAGAGGAAAAGAAACCACAGTATGATATTATATTCAAAAATGCACGCACTACTTAAACATTCATATATTTGTTACATTTATGCATATGGCTGAAAAACCGATCCAGGGTCAGGGAGGTGAGAAGTATTTCGCTTTTCATTGGAGACAGGTGTATTTGCTTCTTCTAGCAGTGTTTGTGCTGCTTCTTATTTCCCAATCAAAATGGATTGATTGATTGATTGAAACCTTTATTTTAACAGGGAAACACATTGCTACATGCCCAAACAATAATACACTTTTAAACATCACGTTTTTAGAAAACTGGCTATAAAGAAAAGGGGGTGACTACACTAAACTAGCGAAACTATACAAAACGTAACTACCTGCTTCAGGAATTAATTGCATATTTGTAAGTTGTCCTGCATGACGGAGATGAATGATAATGATATTAATGATAATTAGACTAGCTTACTTGCTCGCGAGTACCGAGGCTAGTGATGACGAAATTACAGCATGAAGGTGACAAGTCCTACTGACCTACTTGAGTGATATAATTCACCGTAACCGAACTGAGGCTGGGGATGCGGTGCTTTTCATGACAAAGTTGTATTCAGAATGTCAGAAGATGTGACATTGATTGATTGATTGAGACAAAACCATTTGGAGGGGGTTGGAGAGCGGAGTAGTTTTTAAATTGATACGGTGTATTTTTTCATGGATACTACTATACATTTCCCTCTCAGTTTTCAGAGAAGCATCTGAACTTAAGTACTGGTATATTGTGTACCATTGTCAGATATGGCTATATCTGGAATACCATGCCTCGCAAAGGTAGATTTCACAGCAGTAATGACACCTCGACTTGTGGTATCACTCAGGTTGGGGATATCTGGGTACTGGGTTCTGAATAATAGTCCACACAAAGCAAAGACTCTGATCCTTTGTAGTGAAAAAGGTCAGTGCCAATCTTCTCCCATGGTCTACCTGGTAGTGTGTGGGGAAGTAAAGGCTCTCTCAGGTTGCTGTTCATATTTTCGTTACATACATATACACATACAATTTCTCTTCTGGGATGGGCAACTAAGGTGTGATCCAGACCCACATTTGAGACAATCACAGCTTAATGTATCAGCAACATGCATTTCTTTGCCTGGCTTATATGTGACTGTAAGGCTATATCTTTGTAGTCTTAGAAGCATTTTCTTTAGCCTCATAGGAGCTTGGTGTAGTGGCTTTTTAAATATGCTCTTAAGTGGTTTATGATCACTCTCGACTTGAATCTCTCTGCCATAAACGTACTGATGGAACTTTTCACATCCATAGACTATGGCAAGCAGCTCCTTTTCAATTTGTGCATATCTACGTTGACAATCTGTAAGTGCTCGTGATCCATATGCTACAGGCTTTCCATCCTACAGTATGACTGCTCTTGTGTCTTCTGAGCTGGCATCTACAGACAGCGTTACAGGTTTGTTGAGATCGTTAGGAGCGTCGGAGACCAGCTGCTTAAGGTTTTCATAACAGTTCCTTTGTGCCTTCTCCCAATGCCATTCAGTGTCATCCTCTAGCAGCCTTCTGAGCAGAGCACTGACCTGGCAGGCTGGGAATTAATTTATCAAGATGCCCATTATTCCCATGAATCTCTGGAGCTGTTGTTTGTCTTGAGGCGATGGTAGATGCACACAATGGCTCTCACCTTTTCATCATCTGGGTTCAGTCCATCAGCGCTGAGTATGTGACCTATGTATTTGATTTCTGTCGTTCTAATTTCGCACTTGTTCTTGTTCAGTTTTACATTATAGTCCCTTGCGCTCTCTAGAAGCTTTGTCAGTCTGTGATCATGCTCTTCAATTGGGTCTCCCCAGACAAGCAAATCATCACTAATGTTGATAACCCCCCAGGCCTTCAATTATCTGTGCTATTGATCTGTGGAATACCTCTGATGCAGATGAAATTCCAAAGGGGAGACGCAGGAAGCAATATCTTCCTATGGGGGTGTTAAATGCACAAAGCTTGGAGCTGTCATCGTCAAGTTCAATTCTCCAGAACCCTTGACGTCCAGTACTGAAAAGTGGGAAACAACATCATCAACAGTAGGGAGTGGGTAGTGCTCCCATTTGATCGCTTGGTTTAGATCTTGTGGATCGGGATCGATAATTATTCATATCTTCTTTGGTGTGACCACAGTGCCCACGCTATTCACCCAGTCTGTTGGTTCTGTTTGCTTTGCAATCACTCCCATTTTTTTCATTCGGTGTAGTTCCTCAATGACTCAATGTGTGGTCAATTTGGATATGGTGCTGTGCTGGTAATCAGCCCAATCCAGTAAACAGGTCATCAGTCTTTTAAAATGTCACTGTCTTTTCCAATATTATATTTTTACCATGTCTAGTTTTTTTTTACATGTAACTCATCCCAGTATTGCTGGAGCATCCTGCTGTATGATTTCAAACTCAACTTTGTGTTCTTGTCCTTTGTACTCACACGTCAGTGTTTTCTTGCCTAATGGCGCCATCTTGTGACCTGAGTGATCTGAGTATGCCACAAGCTTGCAGGTGGATGTCTTGAGTTTCCCTCTGATGTCCAGTGAGTTGAATGTCTTTGCTGACATCACATTGCACTCTGCACCAGTGTCAACTTTTAAGGTCACATTCCTCCTGTTTATTCTCAGATCCTCAGCCCATTTGTCTCCATCACTCCAGGTTCAATAGCCTCTATGCATTTCTCATGCTCCATTATAATCGTGCCGATGAATATGTCACCACAGCTCTCTCTGTTCAACTGCATGGATTTGCGCCTCTTTCAACAGCCTGCCTCTTAATTGGTCATCTCTTATACCATACACAATTCTATCACATACAATTGTCCAAACTCAGTCTTTTGCCTTATTTTCTAGATGGGTGACGCATGCATCAATAGTATGTTGGTCCCAGTCCCCTCGTGAAGAGCGTGCCGGATGTAAGGTAAGTTCTTTCTAGGTTCACAGTAACTTGTACACAGTACTTTTTCTTTAGTACAGCTATTTTGTCTTTCTCATTGTCTCAGAATTCAAATGTGTTCCAACCTATATTGCCTCTTCTCCTGCAACGTGAAGAAATGTTCTACACTGCATTTATTATTATTAAATATTTATTTTATTTATTTTATTTATTTTATTTATTTTATTTATTTTATTTATTTTATTTATTTTATTTATTTTATTTATTTTATTTTTTGTGTGGCACAAGCTGAGGTCTGATTAACCACAGCTGGGTTGCCTGGAAGAGGGTGTATGATGTCGAAAGACCCGAAACACCCAATGATTCCAGGATCATCACTGAAGATGTGTCCAGAAGCTCCAGTGTAAAGAAATTACACAATGATAGTGGCGTAGCAGGAGAGGCAGGGACGGTTCAGCAGGGAAAACTAGAGGGCGGTACTGGAGCCATGTATAGCTTTGCGTTCGGTTTCGACCTAAGGGCACCGTTGGAGGTGCGGCAGGCAGCAATGCCTATCAGGTTTAACACCTACCTGTAAATATTATTGTCAAACCTCACTTAGAGTACTGTGTGCAGTTTTGGGCACCACACTACAAGAAAGATATAGAAGCTCTTAAAAGGGCGGCAACTAAATTGGTAGCCTACCTGGTATGAATGCTAAAAGTTACTAGGAAAGACTTAAGATGCTCAATCTATTCAAGCTTAGCAAACTGAGACTTAAGGCCAATGTATGCTTTGAGCTTCTACAGTAACCAGCCTGACCAAGCTGACATTTATTTATGTCGACAAAAACGAAGATGGCTAGCGTTAACGACGTCACAATGAACGAGGAAGATGCGTTGGATTTGGAGGAGGAAGAGGAGTGTTTGAATCTACTTTTACTGAGAGCCAAGAGGAAGAGTAAACAGACAAACAAAAAACAAACTGTTTCTGCGGCTGTCAATGTTCTCTGTGCACATTGAGGGCGGTACTGGAGCCATGTATAGCTTTGCGTTCAGTTTTGACCTAAGGGCACCATTGGAGGTGCGACAGGCAGCAATGCCTATCAGGTTTAACACCTACCTGTAAATATTATTGTAATTTCTGGTCACCCAGTGACTACTGTGAAGAGGGCAGTTGGAGTCCAGGGAAGACTGGAGGACAGCCAGGAAAGACTGGATGGCGGCAGGAAAGACTGCACCGGGAGTGGGCGGCTAGTTACCCAACCCACTAGTCTCTGGAAGGAGACACCCAACAATAACTAAAAAAATGAATAAGGAAAAACAACCCGAAGGCCCTCCGAGAGGCGGGATGGAAGATGGGCATAACTGGACGAATTACACAGTAACGACTACTGCAACAAACACGGATAATGAGACAAAGATCCTTCTGAGATGTATGTGCGGTTGGGAGAAGGTGACGACATTCAGGGGGTTACGAATCCACCAGGGAAGAGCGAGATGTGGTGGGAAAGGCCAACAGCAACCTTGCACTGCAGTGTCAGGTCAGACAAGAGGGACCCAAAGCCAGGTTGAAAACCACAGTGCTGATGGGCCCATCATTGCTGAAGGCGGGCAGACGGCGGAGGAGCAGGGCCCAACGGTGGAGAGTAACCCCCTTGGTGCACACCAAGAAGACGCACTAATCAGTCCCCCAAGTACGGAACCGAACCAAAGAGTCAAGAGGAGGGAACCTGGGAGAAGGAATAAGATCAAGTTGCCAAAGGCAAATGAGGCAGAGGTGTGGAGGAAGTTGGACACAGACTTGAGCGAAGTACTACAGCGGTCCCTGCGCGGCAGCGTAGAAGCGAAGCATAACTTGCTTGGGGAGATCTTGTACCAGGAGTGCAAAGATAGGTTTGGCGAAATTACGATCAAGCAGACCACAGCCCCGAGAGGAAAGGGAAGGAGGGAGAAGGAGATCAATCAGCTGGTGCAGAGGCGGCAACATCTCTGAAAAAAATTGGAGGAAGGCAACTCAAGGGAAGAAGGAGGGCTTGAAAATGCTGTGGGATGAGGTTAAGTGAAAGCTAGCCAGCCTACGGAGCGCAAAGCGCATTCGTAAGTGCAGGAAAAGGAAAGAGAAGGAAAGAGCCAATTTCTTCAAGAATCCCTTCAAGCATGCCAGACAGCTACGAGAGGACAAAAAGAGCAGGAAGCTAGAAGTCACCAAGGAAAAGTTAGAAAGCACCACCAGCTTGAGAGCTCCAGCAAGACTCCTTTCCCTCGGCAAGGAGTGGAGCATGAGGGTCGACCTCGGCAGGCAGCTGCAGTTCCCCAGAGAGATTACCATCACAACTCTCCGTCCTGACATAGTGGTGTGGTTCACTACTGCCAAGACCATACGCCTCATTGAACTAACTGTCCCATGGGAGGAGGGCGTAGAGGCCGCCTATGAGAGGAAAAGGCAGAAGTACTCAGACCTGGCTGCTGAGTGCAAGGAGGCTGGCTGGAGGTCTGTCATCTACCCTGTGGAAGTAGGATGCTGAGGTTTTGTCAGCACATCCATGACACGCCTATTCAGGGACATGGGAGTGGCAGGTGCCAAGCTACGAAAGGCAACCAAAGAGCTGTCTGAAGAAGCAGAGAAGGGCAGTTTCTGGCTGTGGCTGAGGAGAAAGGATTGGAAGTGGGGGAACAACTAACCAAAGTGCTGTGTTTAGCTGTTTGATTTCATTTTATTCATCTTATTCATTTAGTAATTTATTTATTTTATTTATTTTATTTATTTTATTTATTTTATTTATTTTATTTATTTTATTTACTTTATTTATTTATTTCGTTATTTTGTGTGTGACACAAGCTGAGGTCTGATCAACCACAGCTGGGTTGCCTGGAAGAGGGTGTATGAAAGACCCAAAACACCCAATGATTCCAGGATCATCACTGAAGATGTGTCCAGAAGCTCCAGTGTAAAGTAATTACACAATGATAGTGGCGTAGCAGGAGAGGCAGGGACGGTTCAGCAGGGAAAACTAGAGGGCGGTACTGGAGCCATGTATAGCTTTGCGTTCGGTTTCGACCTAAGGGCACTGTTGGAGGTGCGGCAGGCAGCAATGCCTATCAGGTTTAACACCTACCTGTAAATATTATTGTCAAACCTCACTTAGAGTAGGGGAGAGCAGGGTAAGTTGTCACACGGGTAAGTTGTCACACTGTTCATACCTCCAACCACAGGGGCGCCATCTAAAAAATGGAATAGCTGCTTTGGTGCAATTAGGGCCAGCTTGAAATTACTTTGCACAGGTGGTCACAGGCCTCTTTAATTGCAGTCAAGCAGAAGGCGTTCGCCTTTTTTCCTGCAAAAGTAAGTAAATGGTGTCGTGTATTTCATGTAATAAAACCGTGTTAGGTATAAAAATGTCCTAAATTATGTTTCTGTACCGAATGAGGGAAACAATAAGGTGTTTATTTATATGTTAGCTGCAGTATTTTGTCGAACTAACCGTGTTTTTTAACAAACGTTTGCCCACATGCCCGTTTGGGGCTAGTTGTCTAAATGGCTTTGAGGCAAGTTGTCACATGAGGCTAATTTAAATTTGTTTTTGAAGGAAATATGCATTGAGGGGAGGAAGGAAAGGAACAAACAAACGAAGGAACCAAAAATAAAGTGAGATGATGGTGCGAAATTATAAAAGAAAGACAGAGAATGGTAGCACAGCTCCGGATATAATGCTGAAGGCAGTCAGACAGGTGAAGCTGGAGAACATATCAATCAGAAGCACAGCAAACGATTTTAATATAAACTACCGTACTCTGGCTCGGTATTGTGAAAAGATTACCAGCGAAGAGATTGTCAGTCAGGCAGCCATGCCAACAACATTGGTTGGCTATAGAAAGCCACGGCAGATATTTCCACCTGAGTTGGAGATGCAGCTGGTTCATTATATTGCCAGGTCAGCGGACATTTATTTCGGTCTGTCGCCTAGTGAGACCAAAAGACTTGCCTACCAGTTTGCTGTGGCACACAAGCTGAAGTTCTCACCAACGTGGGCTGAAACAGAAAAGGCCAGCTCCGAATGGTTTACAGCCTTTTTTAAAAGGCACCCAATGCTGTCGATAAGAAAGCCTGAGGCAACGAGCCTTGCCAGAGCTAGTAGCTTCAACCGGGAAAATGTAAATGCCTTCTTCGACAATTTAGCCAATGTGCTGACAGGCATCGATTTGGACCGGGGACATATGGAATGTGGACGAAACTGGGGTGACCACGGTCCATAAGCCTGACAAAGTAGTGGCCAGACGCGGATTCAAACAAGTAGGGTCGCTGACCTCCGCTGAAAGGGGGACACTGGTCACACTGGCCTGTGCTGTGTCAGCCACAGGAAATAGTATACCTCCATATTTCATATTTCCCGTGTCAACTTCCGAGACCATTTTTTAAACAGCGGACCACCTGGCAGCAGGGGGGCGGCAAATCCATCGGGGTGGATGAAAGATGCACTTTGTTGACTTTCTTAAACATTTCACTGAGCATACAAAATGCTCAAAGGAGAAACCATCTTTGCTGCTTCTGGACAACCACATATCTCATATGTCCATTGATGGACTCAATTACGCCAAAGAAAACGGCATAATTATGGTCTCGTTCCCACCCCACTGCTCATCGGCTTCAACCCTTAGACAGGTCTGTCTACAGGCCGCTAAAAGGCACATCAACACGGCGTGTGATGCATGGATGAGGAACAATCCTGGGAAAACAATGACTATTTATGACATTCCTGGGATTGTGGCAATCGCGTATCCTGTGGCGGCAACCCCCTGAACATTCAGGCTGGCTTTAGGGTAGCTGGGGTACAGCCTTACAACAGGGACATCTTTTGGAAACTGAGTTTGCGCCATCCTATGTCACGGATCGCCCTGCCCCATCAGGCCCCAGCACCAACCCTGCCCTGCCAGGCACAAGCACCAACCCTGCCCTGCCAGGTACAAGCACCAACCCTGCCCTGCCAGGCACAAGCACCAACCCTGCCCTGCCAGGTACAAGCACCAACCCTGCCCTGCCAGGCACAAGCACAGGCACAGAGACACACCCAGACCCGGTCAGTTCCCATGCCAGCAGACTACCAACTCCAGAGGACCTCCGGCCATTTCCAAAAGCTGGTCCCCGAAAAACAAGCTAATAATGGAAGAAAGCGGCGCAGGACCGCAATTTTAACAGACACACCCGTGAAGCAAGCACTACAAATTGAAACATCGCAATCAAAAAAAGGCTGTTTCTGGGGAATAAAAAGGCAAGGGTAAAAAAAGAACCTGGACGAGTCAGCAGCGGATGAAGGGGAATGCTTATGCCTAGTCTGCATGGAGCCATTTTCGAACAGCCGCCCAAACGAGACTTGGGTGCAGTGTGGGAGATGCAAGAAGTGGGCCCATGATGCTTGCACCCCAGGCCACACAATTTATGTGTGCCAGAACTGTGACTCGGAAGATGAGTCTGATTAGATGAGTTCTGTAATGAAATGTACTTGGTTGTTTTTTTAATTTTAAAGTAAAAAGAAATGTTTTCTTCACAATTACTGTGTTGTGTTCTTATTTGTTGATAATCCAATGTGACAACTTACCCACTGGTGGGGTAAGTCGTCCCAAGTGCACACCCTCTATGTAACTGTCTACAACTCCATACTGAAATAATACATGAAAATGCAATTCATACAAAATATGTGCCCAAGACTTCCACCTTTCATTTGGTATGACATTTATACCACTCTGATGTATTGTGCCCAGTACAGGTAAGACACAGTGGAAAGTGTGCCAACATACCCCGCTCTCCCCTACTGTGTGCAGTTCTGGGCACCACACTACAAGAAAGATATAGAAGCTCTTAAAAGGGCGGTAACTAAATTGGTAGCCTACCTGGTATGAATGCAAAAAGTTACTATGAAAGACTTAAGATGCTCAATCTATTCAAGCTTAGCAAACTGAGACTTAAGGCCAATTTATACTTTGAGCTTCTACAGTAACCAGCCTGACCAAGCTGACATTTATTTATGTCGACAAAAACGAAGATGGCTAGAGTTAACGACGTTACAATGAACGAGGAAGATGCGTTGGATTTGGAGGAGGAAGAGGAGTGTTTGAATCTACTTTTACTGAGAGCCAAGAGGAAGAGTAAACAGACAAACAAAAAACTAACGGCTTCTGCGGCTGTCAATGTTCTCTGTGCTTGTCCCTTACAAATAAACTAATAAATATTAATAATAAACATGATGGTCGGTACGGTTACTTAACAAATTGAATCTTGCTGGTCGGGCAAATGCGTGAGCTAGCTAGCTAATATATAATAATGCATAGCTAGCTGGTAACGTTAACTACATTATAGCTAGCTAACAGATACCGTTAGCGAGCTTTATTTGGCTGTGATCCCAGGTTGCTAGCTAGATATCGATAGGTTTGCTTAGCTAACGTTAATATAGATATATTTCCTGTCTCGCAACTGTTTCCATCTATGTCTTCATTGCAGTTCGTCTGTTCCTTGCAATCTCCCTCCATGAGTTGGCCGTTTTTATGCCGTCTTTATAATTGTTCCTTGAGGAATTATAAATATGATGATACCTCCTCCCCTAATAATTCGTCAAAGCTGTCAAAGCTCAGCAAAATCACTGCTTAGACATTTTTCGACCACACAGTCATGTGATCAAACGGCTCGCTGCGCACCTGTGAGTTTATTGAGGTTGGAGCTCCAGGCGTAGTAAAGATTCTCTCCAACGCCTGTTTGGCTGTGCTTCATCATTTTGATGGACAGAAGGTGATCCGCCCAGGACTGCGCAGATCTGCACAGGTCTTGGCTCAGCGTTAGCGGCGGAGCCCCGTGCTTCCTGCGATACGCGTTGTGCGTGTCCACGAACTCTGTCTCGAAGCTGGCGTCTGTTGGAATAAGGAACCGGCGTGACTAGATCGTTAAAAACAAATCACACTTCTTAATTCTCTATATAGATGACGTGTTGAGGTCAAAAAGTGGTGTGTGAGGAGCCAAATCTGTGAGCTGTTTATCTTTAAATATTCATATATTGTTTGGTATTTCAACTATTTTGTCTACGCCCTGTGTATGTATGTTGTCTTTGTCTACACGTGTTTCATATTAATGTCAATACTAATTACGAATATGTTTCTACTATAAAATATGTTTTAAAATCAACACTTTAATATGTGAGTTTCTAAAGCAACATGAGAGATCTAACAGATTTTGAAAGAGGTAAAATAGTTGGTGCTCGAATTGCAGGTGCGTCTGTAGGGTTGGAAAGAGCTGGCTCTATGATTTTAGTAGCCAGCCCCTCCCCCAACAAAAACTGTACTTCGTGAGCTTCACAGAGACGATATTTATGGTAAGACTGCCATTCGGGAACCACTTGTAACTAAGGCCAATGCAGAACCATGCATAACCTGGTGTAATGAGCACAAAACCTGGACATCTGAGCAGTGGAAGAAAATAATATGGTCTGATGAGTCATATTTTGCTCTTTTTCCTACATCTGGATGGGGTTATATTTTGAGAAAGCCAAAGGAAGCCTTCAACCCACATTGCCTTTTCCCACTGTTAAACATGGTGGTGGATCTGTTATGGTTTGGGCAGCCATCTTGTGGGAGTCATTGGGTCCGATTATTACTCTGCATGGTACAAGGAATACATAGCCGTTTTACACGACCAGGTGCACCCTATGGTGCAAAAATTGTTTCCTCAAGATATTCCCATATTCCAACGCCGCCGTAGAGAGTGGTTACATGAACACCAGCATGAAGTCAAACACCTTCCTTGGAACTTCTGGAACATGGAGTGTGGAGTAGAGTTCCACCGCCCTCATCTCTCAAAGAACTGGAGGCTTTCCTTCTTGAACAATGGTCCAATAGCTTGTATAACAGCATTCTAAAAGGATTTAAGTTGTCCTGAAGGGTGGCCCAGCAAAAGCAGATTGCAGAAAATATTGAGTTGAGTTCTATCCACAGAACAAGGGGCCATAGGTGGAAATTAGTTCAAGATACATTTCGGGTGAATACTAGGAAGTTTTGTTATCGCATGAAGTTGCTTAATAGGATTCACAGTGGAAGCAGGGACTCAAGGGCCAAATTAGATTTAGGTTGTCTCCCTCCACTCCCTCCATTCACTCCTGAGAGGCAGTCACATACGAGTGACTGTTGGAGTAACACTCATTTGGTGTGTGAGTGAAACAAGATGGAGGAGCGATACAATTTTAAAATGGAACAGCCTCACAACTTGGAACAAGGAAACATCCGTATTAAGAAATGCCTGCCATTGCCATGGACACCACAGTCGTCATCGCAGCTTTAACATTAGTTATGTCCCAGCTATATCTAATTTGTACCTGAATAAAGCCTCGTAAGCATACTAACAATTACAAATAATCAGTATATTATATATATATGTGTGTGTGTGTGTGTATACAATTTCAGTAATATTCCAATGTAGTATAAATAATAAATTCAAAACAGACAATAATATTCTCTTTAAATACAAATGGTACTGTATGTATTGTGCCTAGCTGCACAAAAGGCTGTATTTGTTTTGAGTGAATTATTTAAATTCACTCATATTTGTGAATTGATTTTCCCATTGTTCTATGGAATGTGCTTTTTGCTAAGAATTATGGGAGATATGAACAAGTTGGATATAATTTACAGATCTGGGGGCTGTTGTGGTTTCAGGCATAGTTTGGAAATCTGTGCAGTATGCAAGATGGATGAATGAACCCAAAAGACAGGGACAAAACAATGACAGCAAGGTAGAGAGAGTTAGAATTAGAAAGGGAAAGAAGAAGAAAAAATGCTGAGAAAATAAAAAAACAGTACACCTTTGAGAGTTCCAGTGTTTTTTGAGACTGCAAGAAAACAAAAACAGATACAATGTTAATTGCATACCATCTGGGGGAATTTGAGCAACAGACAGAGTTTAATTGACATCAGCCGTCCCAACCTGCTTGGGGGCTCAATCTAAACAGGTTCAGGCTTGCTTGGTGGTTGCAACCTAGTCTCATTGCTGAAATGTAAAAAATGCACAGCAATGTACCGCAAAACATTCTGGTTGGACAAGTGAAATGCTGTATTAGGTTGCCCAATTGTACAAGTAAAAGAAAAAAAAACTTGGTTTAACTAATCAGGTGTGTTAGTGCTGGGCTACAAGGAAAGCCTGCACCCACACCGGCACGTCTTGGGTAAAATTGGACACCCCTGCCCTAGGGAGAGTGGCATGGGGAAGTCAGCAGGGTCCCCTTCTTCGTGACAGAATAGTGACCCCTCTGGTCAATCGTGGGACCTGAAGCCTGCCCAAGCCAGCTGTACAAGAGAAATGCTCTTCCAGAGCAATAACCACAGGGCCCTCCTGTGTATGCTGGATTTTGTTACAGCCAATCTCTTGATCAATTAAAGTTGTTGAAAACATTTGTTTAAGTTCTTTCATAATTTTTTCCTTAAACCTATTTAACACAATACAGATTTGGCTTCCATTTCCTTTGTCTTTGACTCTTCATTTTCGACAAATGGTTTAGCTTCTGTGACCAGGTGTCTTCAGCATTTGGGACCACACTGATTTTCACCTGCCAGTTTATAATTTAATCGATTTAAAAATTGTACCAACGTGAATCATTTGCCATATAGCACATCACAAAAATGAGAGCATTGGTTGATCTGACTGATTTAAAGTCCTGTGATGCGAATATGGGAGATGTATACTTCATAGCATGCATAGCTATTTCTGACATACTGTGGCATTAAGAGGGTAAATCCTCACTCAACAGACATTAAAAGTGTCTAATTGTTATAGCTTGTTATAATTCATGGGTTGCCATTAAGATTGGAACGAAAACCTTGCATACACAGGAGGGCGCTAGGACTGAGTTTGGGAAGCCCTAATCCAGAGCACTCATTTCACACAAGGTGGATTTGGTTCAGGGCAGTACTGTAACATGTCTTCACCTGGATGATGAAAAATAAGCCACTTATATCTAACGCAGTATACACCTATTCTCACGTTTCATCTCTGAGCCTCCACAGATTTAATATCAAAGTTGGGTGGCATATCCATGCCAAGGTGATGAAATTATCCTATTCAAACAGGCAAATTATCCTTTGTCTGGCAAACAGTTTTTAGGCGCTTCCACCATTGCCTTGGGCCGTATGGTTGGCATGGCTGTCGCCACCGGTCTTGACATACTTGTTTTCTGAAAAACAAGGCTTTCCTCTTCTTTTGGTGGTTGCTGCTTTTGGATTGGTTGGATCGGCCCTGGGCTGTCTTTACCTTTTGTGGTCTAAGGCAAAGCCGGGAAAACTGCTACAGGGTGTTTGCAGATGGATAAACACAGCAGACGGGGACAAGCATAGCCTAATATTAAAATTGACAGGAGGGAAGTGAGTTTTGGAAAAGAAAATGAAAGAAACTAAAAAAATCCACACACCATCGGTACTTCCGGTGCCTTGGATACCGGTGTTCGGTGCTGCAAGACAAACAGAAAATGGATCATTCAGCCTTTCAATTTTACTGGAACGTCTGTCAACGGGGAAATTTGGTGTGCTTGTTGTTCTGCAGCAGTTACAATGGTTTTCACTTTGAACACATCATTCAGAGATGTATTCACATTGACAAAATTCACTGTTAAGACCCCCCAGTGGTGTCATCGCCCCCCAAAAAAAAAGAAACAACATAATAAAGAACATAAGATATGTTCCCCTGTGAGATCTTCATGCTGCAGACTCCCTGTCTGCCAATTAGAGGGTGGGGTCAACCACTCTGTTAAGGCAGGAGGGTGGGGTCATCTTCGCCAATCTCTTGATCAATTAAAGTTGTTGAAAACATTTGTTTAAGTTCTTTCATAATTCTTTCCTTAAACCTATTTAACACAATACAGATTTGGCTTCCATTTCCTTTGTCTTTGACTCTTCATTTTCGACAAATGGTTTAGCTTCTGTGACCAGGTGTCTTCAGCATTTGGGACCACACTGATTTTCACCTGCCAGTTTATAATTTAATCGATTTAAAAATTGTACCAACGTGAATCATTTGCCATATAGCACATCACAAAAATGAGAGCATTGGTTGATCTGACTGATTTAAAGTCCTGTGATGCGAATATGGGAGATGTATACTTCATAGCATGTATAGCTATTTCTGACATACTGTGGCATTAAGAGGGTAAATCCTCACTCAACAGACATTAAAAGTGTCCAATTGTTATAGCTTGTTATAATTCATGGGTTGCCATTAAGATTGGAACGAAAACCTTGCATACACAGGAGGGCGCTAGGACTGAGTTTGGGAAGCCCTAATCCAGAGCACTCATTTCACACAAGGTGGATTTGGTTCAGGGCAGTACTGTAACATGTCTTCACCTGGATGATGAAAAATAAGCCACTTATATCTAACGCAGTATACACCTATTCTCACGTTTCATCTCTGAGCCTCCACAGATTTAATATCAAAGTTGGGTGGCATATCCATGCCAAGGTGATGAAATTATCCTATTCAAACAGGCAAATTATCCTTTGTCTGGCAAACAGTTTTTAGGCGCTTCCACCATTGCCTTGGGCCGTATGGTTGGCATGGCTGTCGCCACCGGTCTTGACATACTTGTTTTCTGAAAAACAAGGCTTTCCTCTTCTTTTGGTGGTTGCTGCTTTTGGATTGGTTGGATCGGCCCTGGGCTGTCTTTACCTTTTGTGGTCTAAGGCAAAGCCGGGAAAACTGCTACAGGGTGTTTGCAGATGGATAAACACAGCAGACGGGGACAAGCATAGCCTAATATTAAAATTGACAGGAAGGAAATGAGTTTTGGAAAAGAAAATGAAAGAAACTAAAAAAATCCACACACCATCGGTACTTCCGGTGCCTTGGATACCGGTGTTCGGTGCTGCAAGACAAACAGAAAATGGATCATTCAGCCTTTCAATTTTACTGGAACGTCTGTCAACGGGATTTTTTGGTGTGCTTGTTGTTCTGCAGCAGTTACAATGGTTTTCACTTTGAACACATCATTCAGAGATGTATTCACATTGACAAAATTCACTGTTAAGACCCCCCAGTGGTGTCATCGCCCCCCCAAAAAAAGAAACAACATAATAAAGAACATAAGATATGTTCCCCTGTGAGATCTTCATGCTGCAGACTCCCCTGTCTGCCAATTAGAGGGTGGGGTCAACCACTCTGTTAAGGCAGGAGGGTGGGGTCATCTTCGCCAATCTCTTGATCAATTAAAGTTGTTGAAAACATTTGTTTAAGTTCTTTCATAATTCTTTCCTTAAACCTATTTAACACAATACAGATTTGGCTTCCATTTCCTTTGTCTTTGACTCTTCATTTTCGACAAATGATTTAGCTTCTGTGACCAGGTGTCTTCAGCATTTGGGACCACACTGATTTTCACCTGCCAGTTTATAATTTAATCGATTAAATAATTGTACCAACGTGAATCATTTACCATATAGCACATCACAAAAATGAGAGCATTGGTTGATCTGACTGATTTAAAGTCCTGTGATGCGAATATGGGAGATGTATACTTCATAGCATGTATAGCTATTTCTGACATGCTGTGGCATTAAGAGGGTAAATCCTCACTCAAGTAAAGTAAGTAAGTAATATGCGACATTAAAAGTGTCTAATTGTTATAGCTTGTTATAATTCATGGGTTGCCATTAAGATTGGAACGAAAACCTTGCATACACAGGAGGGTGCTAGGACTGAGTTTGGGAAGCCCTAATCCAGAGCACTCATTTCACACAAGGTGGATTTGCATAGCCTAATATTAAAATTGACAGGAAGGAAATTAGTTTTGGAAAAGAAAATGAAAGAAACAAAAAAAATCCACACACCATCGGTACTTCCGGTGCCTTGGATACCGGTGTTCGGTGCTGCAAGACAAACAGAAAATTGATCATTCAGCCTTTCAATTTTACTGGAACGTCTGTCAACGGGGATTTTTTGGTGTGCTTGTTATTCTGCAGCAGTTACAATGGTTTTCACTTTGAACACATCATTCAGAGATGTATTCACATTGACAAAATTCACTGTTAAGACCCCCCAGTGGTGTCATCGCCCCCTAAAAAAAAAACAACATAATAAAGAACATAAGATATGTTCCCCTGTGAGATCTTCATGCTGCAGACTCCCCTGTCTGCCAATTAGAGGGTGGGGTCAACCACTCTGTTAAGGCAGGAGGGTGGGGTCATCTTCAACCCCCTCCCCCCCTCCCCCCAACCCCCCGTTTATTATTTTCTAAAAGGCCATATGCCATATTTGTTATTTGAACTCAGTAAACATATTTGCCAAATCATTAATTATAAAACAGCTCATACATGCCCACGACAGGTTTAAACAGCTCATACATGCCCACAGATGGCGCCAGCGCTGTGGCCACGTGTATATACGTTTTTAATAAGCATTCCTTTATTAACTGTAATAACAGCTATGTAGTTCACCACGTAATATGTCTGTACAACTGCTTTTATGTAGGCAGAACAAAAAGAAAAGGAGAGAATCACAGAAAACAAATATGCAATCGGAATGTAGAGTGTAGTATGGATTATAATAATGCGTGAAATTGGCGGTGGTTGAGGTGATTTTTACCCCTTCACTCTGAAGCGCTTTGGGTTCCTTGAGAGGCCCTGTTAAATGCAACGTTACATACATATATACATGCATACACTACAGACAAACAAAGTTATCAAGAATTACTGAAAGTAATGTATTGCAGAGATAATTAAACAAATTATGGTTGGAGATCCGTTGAAGGAACTGTTACAAAGAGAGACGTTTTGGATACATACATTTAAAGTTACGCAGTTTCCTGACTTAAATGATTAAATTGATTTAGACCATTCTTATGAACTGTTTGAAATGTGCCCCATATGCGTATGAACCATCCTGTGTATGCAAAGGTGTCCTAACCGATAAGGTTTTGACAAACAGGGCGTTAATATCGTCTCATACATTGATAGCCTATCTATATGGCACCTGTTGAACGAGACCCTATTCTTGCCTCTCCCAAAGTTATTGTTTGTGAGAGGCCTCCTCTTCAGAGCAGTAGCAATGGTTTGCCCCACCACGACACTGGGTTCCTGAATCTGAAGATTTTCTCCGTCGGTCGCCCAAAAAAGCTATTTCGTGCTCAGTATATTAAACAACAAATAGCCTACAAGACTTCTCCGGATCCTGAACAAAAAGTGTCCTAAAGTTTCGCTCCACACTTCGTTTGGTCGTCTCTACATGCTAACGTTACCGGTAGTTGGCAGTCACTCATTTTTCGACCCGATGGCCCCAGAAGTGAGGACACTTAAATACTTTTAACACAGGTCAAAACTTTCAAAAAGGGAAGATTATCAGGACAAAGGTAAGTAAACTCCGTTACCTACATATACTGTTGATATTATTCCTAAGCGAGAGCAAATTTTTGGCGATGTTACTGACTGTTACTTACTCAAAAGTTACATTTAATTAATAAATTACTACTATTACGATCAATCATACTGTGTCTGCATGGACAGAACACATCCGTGGTTGCACATTCTGCTGGGCACTGCCAATTTGGGGAGTTTAAATGGTCTTGGGATTGATTGGATGTTACATTGTCAGTGCCCCCTCAGTTATGATCATACTTTTGTTTGTTCAAACGAAACCTACGCCCTTGACATGGATCGACCTGAATCTCTATAGTTTTTTAAATCACTCATACACATGCATTATTAGTCTTTTTTTTACTTCCTTGAGCGCTGCTGTTATTTTTTCCAGCGCTGTCTGGCATGTTTCATGTTTATGTCTACCTGTTCGTCCTGTTCACTGTTTATTTTTCCTCCTCTTTAATAGCCCTCTGAGCATTTGTCTTAAAGTACAAATATTGATATTAATTCAGAAAAATAAAATATTTGTATTACTACAACTAATAATAATAATAAACTAATAAAACTACACCAAGCACGCGCTCTCAATTCACCTGCGATAGCGCTGATAGTTGCACCGAGCTGAACTGCAACAGAGAATTCGCGTTACCAAAGCCCAACCGCTTTTACCCGAAATCGATACACACAAAAAACTATTTTGGTCCCACAGGAACTAGCCTAACTGCAAACGCGTTACATTCTTCAAATAATTTAAATGAAGCTGCCCTTATGCGATTCCCCGGATAATAAAAAAAAAAAAAAAACGTATACACATAACTAAGTATGTATTGTATTTATTAACTGTATTTAGTTGTCCTAAAGTTGTGAAAGCTGCCTTATGTGTTTCCTTGGAACTTTATTCAAAACATACAACTTAGTTATGCACGTACCTGTATTTATCTGTCCCATACTCGTGAAAGCTGCCCTATGTGTTTACTTGGAACGTTCCTCAAAACACACAACTTAGTTATAAACGTACCTGTATTTAGTTGTCCCATAGTCGTGATCCACAGATAAACAAAAAGTGCGGGAGGCGGAGTTCGTATCTGTCTGAATGATGGCGCAACAATTGTCTTTACAATGACACGATATATTGACACGTTGTATTGAGATGACGTAGTCTCCTCCCAGCTAGCATCGAGTCAATGACAGATTTGACTTTTTAAATATGATACTGATCCAGAATCAATTTGAGCTAACGGATGAGAACATGGAATCAATTGTGACAGTTCTGTGGATTTTATGTTGGTTTGATATTGATTCAGAGTTTCCAATGAACTGATGTTGCATTTTTGTCATCGATTGATGAAATCAGTGAGGTTCTAAATGGGGGAGGGGTAATTGATTAATTACCTGAAATTGATCAATTAAGTGCTAAATAACAACATAAACCAATATGTTTATTAAAAAAATATGTGGAAAATATGACACATGAATTTAAACAAATTGACAAATGTATAAGTAACCAAATAAATGTTATTGGTCCCAGCAGCTCACTTCTGTTGTTGCCAAATATGATGGCGCACATGCACACTGCACAGTGTGTTAACTGGTTCGTGTATTGATGAGCTGCCGTAAATGGGAAACACCGAATTAATTAAATGAAATGTTGTAGGCTCCTGCCCCGCACGTGACAAGATCACACGTCAAGCTATCAGTTGCGTGAGGAGGTCGCAGTTTTTTTTATTCACGTCTGTTAGGAGGCAAGGATGCGGAATTCGCGTGCGCACCGATGCACCTTCTTTTCCAGCTCACCAGAGGGCAGTAATGCGACGTTCAGCTGCTCCGTAAACCTAAAAAAAAACGTAAGGGTCAATGCATCGTTGATACACATTGGAAGGAACGTTTCGGTTTAATCTATGAGCGGACTTGAAGCCGTTATAAGGCTCAGGGCAGATGCGCAGAGCAGCTAATAAGTAGCAACGTTAGTAATTGTTAAAAACGTAAAAAAATTAGAAACTTCTACTAACCTTTTTCTTTCCCTGTGTTACAGGTACGGTATGCAGCTACCAACCATGATGTCTATTGCTGTATTACTACACTGATCCGTTGTGTGAACAATGATTGATCTTACCACGTGCACATGCACATCTTGCAAGTCGCTCTGGATAAGAGCGTCTGCTAAATGCCAAAAATACAAATGTAATTGCAATTCGACATTTATTGGAGGGTTTTGATGTATAATATTGTTATTGGAACCTGAAAAGTTAACAATGTAGCTGGTGTTATGGAAGCACAACATTAAGAACCTGGAGTAAGTGGAGCCCGACGTAATTCAACTGAGCCTCCAAAGATGGCAACCCGTGGCTTCAAAGTATGACGCCAACCTTCGATCGGGCAAATAAACTGTTCGGCCGCGGACGTCTATGCACGCACGATAAGAGCACGTTTTAGCGAGGGCTCGCTCCCCTAATTTGGTTGTTGCTTCCTGCGTGCCGAGCAGCCCCACGATGGTGCGCTCGCCGCGCGTGTTCGAGCGGTATTTATTCGCCGCCTTTCTCTGCCGCCAAAACTGGAATAACTTCACCACATTGAGGAGTTCAAGCACCAAGGCTGCACGACTCCCAAGAATGGACTATCAGGTAGGGCTACCAAGTAAATGCGTCTGCTCATGACACTTTGCGGCAGTACCGGTCTGTCAAATCCAGCTAGCTTGCATGAAGTGAGCGTAAATTATCTAGATCTCTAGCAAGGTATTTAAACAGATGTGTTACCTTGCTACCTAGCCAAGTTAGTTGTGTTGTGTAACGAATGGTACAGTGAGCTGCAGCAACCTGGTGGTCGGTCTGGTCCAATGACTTGATGTAATCTGTAAATCGTGTTACATCAGCTATTTTGCAAGATTCGTGGTTTGAACTTTTGGAATAATATAACAAGACAGACAGATAGTGAGCTAGTAGTGGCTAGTTATGGAAGAGCACGCCTTTCCAATGAAACTTGCTGCACTTGTTATAAGCGATTGCTAGCTAAATCGCTACGTCAGCCCATAAAGTTAGGTGTCCGACTAAAGTTAGGTGTTACATTTGATTCGCTTGCTGATATTCAGTAACATTAGTTGACGTTGGATAACTAGCATTCCTTTAACTCTACTTGCTACTGGCCAATGCCCACTAAAATATTTGGTTGGCATATTCTCTAGCTAGTTTACTCATTTAATTTGGGTTGATGATGAGTCTAAATATTTCGGGTAATTTAGTAGCCAGCCAAATACCTTGCTTGAATAGCGTTGCGACCAGTCCATTGCACGTTACTGCTGGTGCTAGCTAGCACCTAGCTGTCTGTTGGGTTATGCGTTGTTCGTCAGTTTTTCATTTTAATAAAGAAAATAAAACTGTTGTGGTAAAGCTGAGTTTTAACTTTCTGTTATCCTGACCAGGCAACTTGGCTAGCTAAAAAAGTTAACTAGCTTGAAAACATTAGCCCATAATAGGTATCAAGAGCACGTGTATGAAGTTAGCTAGCGATCTTCTCCAACTCCAACTGTGTGTTGTGACACAATCACCGGAATTTCATTTGTCTTGTCAATGACAATCGCACGGGACACGGGATATGATCACAGATCCGTTTTTTAATTAACGTTAGTACTTTTTGGTTTGTTTAATCAGTCGCGTTAAATGAGAACTGTATCGGCTTCCCTGCTCACTCTTTCGTTGAGTGTAAAAGAGCTTTGACGCATTGAAGGTAGTTATTCCACTAGCTAGCGAACTGCCCATTTCTCGTTCGTTATACCATATAAAAAAACGAATACAAAGTTAAGTCATGGTATAATAAAGGCAGTAGCAGCCATCTAGCATTTCGTATCTACAACGCAATGAATCAAAACACATTGGAAGGAAAATGTCGTTAAACGTGACAAAAAACGTTGGGAATCTAAAGATTGGTTATCGCATAACAAAATAACCTGAGTTTAATCGTAAAGTATAAGCATAATATGCCTAAATAACTTTATCTAACGTTACCCCCACTGGAAAGCACGACAGTACTGAATTTTAAAAAGCGAAATTCAGTGAAGATCATTCCAGCAGTAAAAGTACACGCGGAATGTTTAATGATGTATTCCCACATAGCTAAGACCCTTAAAATATTAAAATGTCTGATTCTAAATCAACGACCAAGAAAGAATTCACATTTAAGTTAAGCTATAGGTGAAGCGTGTTTTTATGTAACGTCAGCTGCATATGGTGCCTTGGCTTCCCTGGAGAGTTCATGTGTCAACATAGTAACATATACTTTTATCACTATGCTCTTCAAGATCATTCTCATCGGGTTAGAATGGTATGTACATCGTGATAGTGTCGTGAGGATGACAGCACATTATGTATTGACTGTTCTGCGCAACTGTGTGTGCTAGCACGCGGTGGTCTGTAAAGTTGACCTTTGGCATTGTGGTCATTAAAGATCCCATGACACTTATTGTACAAATAGTCCTGGTCAAATTCTCAACCACTTTCTCTCAATTTTGGCCACCTAATCATTCCCCAGCTTGAGGCAGAAGTTCCCATTAAGCACTGACACAGGACCAGCAGACTCTACCCAGATCCTAACCATAATCACAAGCAAGAAAAACTGACTTCAGACCAGCACTTATGGGCAACTTCCACCTACACCCCATCCCCACCATCTCAGCTGATATGTGGTGAGCACTCTGGCACAAAATGGCTGCCATGCATCACCCATGTGGCTGCTACACGTTAGTGGTGGATGTATCAAGTCTTCTTCCCTTGTGCTGCACTGTTAAAGCACTGAGTTTGTGAAAGGCGTGATAGAGAAGTGATCCATCATCATCATTATTATTATTGTCGTGTTGGTGGTCTGTGGAGCTGACCGTGTCCGTTGGGATGTCTCTTCTTTCAGGATGCCGTGTGCACGCTCAACACATTGCAGACCAACGCTGGGGCCCTGGAGCAGGTGCGGCGGGAGCGCGGGAACCCCCAGCTGCAGCTGCAGGCCATGCGCGCGTTCCTGCAGCGCTCTGGACTAGCGGTAAGGTGCCACGGCATGTAACAAGCATGTACATAGCCACCCAGGTTATATGTGTACTTAAAGCCTGAAGCACGTTTCCTGCGGAGTCTAAGTTTGTGAGGCCTTGGGGAAGCCATACACCTCGGTCGGTCAGGACAGAGAAGAGGCGAGACTGCGAGGAGCAGCTCTGCTCCTTATGAATGCTCCCACCTCAGCCTTTTGACCAGTCACTGATGACGTTGCCTTGGGTGTCATCTGTGGAGAGTTCGCCGATTTTGCCTAGCTGGAAGGTGCACAACATTGTGAGTGAACACTTCGTCCAGGGAATGCACTTCTTCACTTTCCCTGCAGTTACGTTAATCTGTTCGCCCAAGCCTCAACTTCGTATTCCACAAGAAGTATGATTCAGGCTGAATGCTTTGTGCACGCCAGTAAATGTACTTTGTATATATGTATGTGTGCATAATGTGTGTGCATGTAGATATAACACACATAGCATATATTGCTTTCATCAGTATGCACATACACACATGTACATGCTCTAGTACTCACTCTCTCCCTGTGTTTATATTTTAAAAAAATGGATAGCATGTCCCAAACGGTCTGTAACCTCAAAATTTGCCATACTTCCAAAGAAATTGTGCAATATACAGGCAACTGGCAAAATAAAGGAAACACTTAAGTAAATGAAGTGTTCTGGAGGCTCGGTTATTGTTTGTTATGGTGCATTTTCCTGCCACGGTCTAGGTTCACTCAACACCTTAGAGGGCAAACACAAATAAATACAAAGCCATTCTGAGTGATAACCTTCCTCCTATGGTGAAGCATTTCTATCCTGATGACAATGCCCCCATTCACAGGGCACGAGTGGTCACTGAATGGTTTGATGAGCATGAAAACGATGTAAAACGATGTCTCAGTCACCAGATCTCAACCCAATTGAACATTTATGGGAGATTCTGGAGTGGCGCCTGAGACTGTGTCAACAAAATGCCAAATGATGGAATTTCTTGTGGAAGAATGATGTTGGATCCCTCCAATGGAGCTCCAGACACTTGTAGAATGTATGCCAAGGCACATTGAAGCTGTTCTGGTGGCTTGTTGTGGCCAAATGCCCGATTGAGACACTTTGTTGGTGTTTCCTTTATTTTGCCAGTTACTTGTATGTGTATGTCTATAATTGAATTTAAAAATGTGTCTATTTAAAGATGATAGTTAGCCGCAGGCTGGCAGATACCTCAGTTTGCAGTTGCAACACTTGCATTTTTTTGGGGTGCTCCCGGCAATCGTGGGGAGTACTGCTCTCACAGATGGGCGCTTGAATGGTCTCACTAGCTGTCCTCTGTGTTCTCCTCATCAAAACCATTTTCGTCCTGCAGGTCGAAGAGCTTGACCATCTAAACATCATCCACGTGACTGGGACTAAGGGCAAGGTGACTGAGCTGTGTATGATAAGTGTTGCCATTGATTCCTACTTTGTGTGTGGGTGTATGTATATGTATATAATATATATATATATATGTGTGTGTGTGCGTGTGCACGCATTGCTTTGGGTTGCGTGCGGGGGGAGCGTGGCTTATCAATTACATTCTCTACGAAACGGGAATTGGTAAAGAATGAGCTTTGCATATCGTCACCTTAAAATAATGGCCTAAGTTATACCACACAGAGAGGGTCCAGATCCAGGCAGGTGCCCCCAAGTCAGAGGCCGAGGCAGTGAAGAGAACATGCAGTCAGAAAAAAAGCAGTGCTATAGCCAGTAGCATTATGTAAGAGCAGGGGAGCACAAGCATAGGAAATGTACAGATAGCCCCAACAGGTGTAAGCTATGGCAGCATACCTATTAGGAGAGGGACAGAGAAAACACGCAGCCATGAGAGAGTTCCAAACCATCCACACCTGATCAAGGATAACCAGCATAACAGTGGTGGTAACACATTGAGGAGGTGACAGTATGGAAAGTTTCTCACTCCATAAGACACTAGGGCACGGCCTTATCCATCTCTCCACCTAGACTAGCTTTTGTTTGGCAGTAGGCTGATTTGGCTAAAAAGATATTTTTTAATCTCACACTTGGAAAAAATTGAAACTGTGTCAGAACCCCCTAACATGCCTTGGCTAAAAACTGTTTTTAATCTACACTTAAACAGAAACTGTCAGCTCCTAACAGAAAGGCTCTACAACAGCTCTAAAAGAGAAGCTGTGCTTTTCAAAATTCTAGGGAGTCACACTCTTGACGTAGGCCATTATACTACCAGGGTAGGAACAGCATGATCTTTTCAATTAAGGATGTAGGCAATTTTACCAGAGGTGGCCAGCATCATGAAGAGATGACTTGGGCAAAAAAATAATTTTCCTCAAAAAATGACATAGGCCATTATTTTAAGAAGGTGACGATATAAAAGCTTTAGTTTTTGGAAAGAAATGTTCCAGATGAAACATGAACTATGAATCTTAACGCATGTTCGTTCCCCCTTAGGGATCCACGTGCGCCTTCACTGAACAGATCCTAAGGAATTATGGATTTCGCACAGGATTTTACAGGTACGTTTTTAAGAGGCGGGGAATGGGGCTTTTGAAATGACTGTGTCACTATACGGTTCAGATAAGAGCACAAACGTGTACGTCAGGGTTGCGTAAGGCAGAGCTGTGTTTGTGACCTTGTGTGAGACGGGTGCCCCTGTGTTGGACTTTGATTGGCTGGATTCCTGTCTGAATAATGATTAACCAAGACGCGCTGTTCAAACAATGTGTCTGGCTCCTAAAAGACCGAATGCCCACAGAGAGTGAAACCAAGATGGTTAATTATGTTGTCCCACCATTTTCCAGGAGTTCAGCTAACTTTTCTATTTGTTTCCAAATTTCAACTGGGGTGTTTCTGGGATTTAGATTCCCTCTGGAATATGTCCATTGGGTGGCCCTGTGTGACAACCGGGTTGTGAAAAAAAAATTGGTTGATTGATTTTACTTGTGGTGTCAAACTGTCGCCCATGTGGTGCTAGCACAGTTATTGTCCCATATCATTACTGCGTGTACAGTAGAAATTGGGTGCTGTCCAGCCTGCACACAGTTTAAAAATAAATATGGGGGCTCTCAATGTCAGTGTATTTTTATTTATTTTCCTATTGGCTCAAATTAAGTTTGAATAAACATTAAATATTTGCTAAGCACCCAATCGGATGTCCACAAACCAATCCATCAGACAGTGGGTTTCTATTGCAGTGCCTAAAGCTTTGAGCTGTTCATATCCTGATGGAGTTGGTAGCGCATTCATGGATTAACCACTCATCTTCAAGTAAAAACACCAGTTTGAAATGCTCTGGAGTCTTGTGCGTGCACGGGCCAGCACATTTGGCATGTGTGAATAGCTGCCATCTTTTCAGAACATTCTCTCAAACGTCCTCTCAAAGCCAAGCTGTATTGATATGAGGCTGCTAGGTCGCTCTTTCTGCTAAAACCGCTGCAGGGTGTGGATGCACCCCGCGTTCTGCTATCCAACCCTGATCATGGCTGGGAGCAGGGCGGTGTATAGTTGCCTGCAGTGTCACCCAGGGAGGGAGGGAGGGCTTTAATCGTCCAGGGTTGTTAATGGACCCATGCAGTCTGCCTGCACCAGCTGCGTACGAAGCGTACTCCTCCGACGCAATGACTGCGCAGCTCCGCTGGAGTGCTGGGCAGGATGGATGAAAAATATGTGTACCCCTTTTCCTATTTGAATATTTTTATTTTTTTAAACATTTGTTTCTTTTATCCCTTTTCCTCCCAATTTGGAGCCAATTAGACCAGTCAATCCCCCCTAGTAATTTTATAGTCCTGCACGGTAGTCGCTGCAAGACGTCACTCCCAAGCGGGAGAACCCCGGTACTTACAGGGCCACTCTTATACAACGTCACGTGCTCTCCTCCCTGAAGCCACACGATGTCAGATGCTTCTTTCCGGTCTCCGTGGCCAGCGCACGTTGTAACCACTGGACAAGTTAAGCGTATTTTCGCCGCACTCACTGCAACTTCAGCTTCTTTTCAGAGGGTCTACGACACTCCCTGGTCGACGACATGCCTGGGCGGCGTTGCCTTCTCGCGCCCCGCGGGACTTCTGACCACAGTTGACACTGGCTGTGTCTGGATTCAGTACCAGAGTGTTGCGGCTCATTCACACACTAGAACAGTGTCTGAGCCACCCAACAGGATGGGCTACCTAGCAGCTCCGATGAAAAGAAGAATCTAGTCATGAGTTAAAGTTGGTTAAAAAAGTTAAATGAAAAATATGGTTGCCCCTGTGCTTGCAGTTCGCCACATTTGGTCCAGGTCAGAGAGAGAATCCGGATTGACGGGCGGCCAATCAGCAAGGAGCTCTTCACAAAGTACTTCTGGCAGGTGTACGGTCGCCTGGATGAGACTAAGGTAGGCCTCTCTCGCGCCACGGTCTCCTGAGGTAGTGATCAGTGTGTTCAGCTCGTGTGTGTAATGAGTTTGCTCCGCTGCGGGGTGAACACAGTACAGAAAACTGCGTATACTTCCAGTTTCCTACTGTCTAATCTCAAACATTACTAAAGAACATCTCTAAAAAGGGGGGCAGATACCAGATGTGGCACTTGCTGTACTCAAGGTCCCACCTAACCTGAATTGTTTCGGGATGTCCTGTTTTGCACGTCAGCATATTGTTTTGCCTCACGAGCCAGCCTTTTGTACGTCCTCACAGATGATAAAAAGGCAGTAAAAGCACTGTGTTTGGTGATAAGCCCGTTCATATTGCACGAAGGAGTCCTGTTGATCCCTCCTGTCGACAGTTTAATATGATGAATCGGCATTCAGTAAACATTGATGAACTTTCAGGAAGTGAGACACAGGAGGAGGTGCCTACAGAGTGCAGCCAATGAAAGGCACTTCAGAAATCCAGAAGTGTAAATTGAAAGCCATCACCCTTTTTATACTTAATAGTATAAAAATCTGGCTAAGCTGAGGTCTGTCCGTCTGTGAGTGACTAGTAATGGGAGAGAGGTTTAATGGAACCAAATTTGGGACAGGCCTATGACAAGCTTACCCCTGTGAACCAATCATTGTTGTGCTGTGTCAAGGAAATTATTTATGATTGGCTCAGACATGTCAGTGATTAACCACTCATTGTGACTCCACCCATTTTGGGGCTCATGATACTGCACTGTGTTTTTGTTTTTTATAAGTCTGCTTAGCCGTTTAATATGAATTAGCAGATTTTCTGCATGTCAGAATTTTGAGCTGGGATTGGTCGTCCGTTAAGCCTGATTACTGTCTCTCTGTTCTCTTAATGTGATGAGCGTGACCCGACCCAGGCTGTGTTTTGGCACGTGCCCCTCAGCCTCATGGTTTCACGACTGTGCCCTCTGTGTCTCCTTAATAGGGGGGAAATGCAAAGCATCTCGGCCCCAGTTTTCACAATGTGACCCCCAACGCCCATCATGTGACAGTTTACCCATTCGGCACAGGCCTGGGTCAGATGCATATCTGAAGTACCTTAACTCTGTAGATGCTGGTCCAACTACAAAACACTCCTGCAGATCCCCGAGAACTTTAAGTGGAACATGTGACTAGCCTAAACATGCAGTCATAAGAAAGAAGAATTTTGTTCTGAACTTAAGTTAAGATGTATGCTCCTTTTAAAATAGTCAGTAATCTGCAGGAATTGCACTGGTGTGCAGTAGTATTTAAAGTATTTCAAATGATTATCTTTGCCCTTGAGCGCAGCAGTGATGTAAATTGTATCGCTGCACTGAGATGTTATATTAACTCCTGAGATGTTTAAACAGGAAGTGCCATCAGACCAAGGAACAAAACTCTCTCTCCTCCCATGATGCTCTAGGGCGCCCACGGCGGCAGCATGCCGGCCTACTTCCGCTTCCTCACCATCCTCGCCTTCCACGTCTTCCTGCACGAGAAGGTGGGTTCCCCGCCCCGCAGCGGCCTCTGCGATAACACACACACACACCCACACATGCACCCACACATGCATGCACACACATGCACGCGTACAGGCAATTGTACATGCATGCATACACACACACACACACACAAATATGTACGTATGTGTGTGCATGCAACTGTGTATGTGTGTGCCTGTGCCTGTGCATGTATATGTGTGCGTGCGTGCCTGTGTGTGTATGTGCGTGCCTGTGCGTGTATGTATGTGTGTGCGTGCCTGTGTGTATGTGCGTGCCTGTGCATGTATGTATGTATGTATGTGCGTGCGTGCCTGTGCGTGTACGTATGTGTGTATGTATGTATGTGCGTGCGTGCCTGTGTGTGTCTGCATGTATGTACTGTATCTCTCTGTTTGAGACAGCCCTGCATTCCTTTCATAGCCCCCCTGGTACATGGAGGTGTCATGTGTCCATACAGGGTTGCACATAGTATATATTTAAGAGGTCGAGCATTAGAACATTCAATGCCCATGGCGTAGCACTGTTTATATTACCCCCATGTTCGTTTTAACACATATATATATATATATATAACATAAGCTGTTTCACACACATACACACACCTTGCATAGCAAAACCAAAAAGAATTCACCTAGAACCTTATTGTAATTCTTGCTGTGGGAATGGATTGGTCTCAGACCTGCTGGTATAAAAGTTTCTGCCAGTTAATGTGTTAATATGCATCCTCTTTCATGCAGGTTGATTTGGCAGTGATTGAGGTTGGCATTGGAGGGGCGTATGACTGCACAAACATAATCAGGTGATCCACAACATCCACAAATAAAATGCATCCCCCCACTCCTGCTAAATAAACAAGTGAAAAGTGACAGTGAAAAGCCACAGCCCCACGCATTGAGTGGATTTTGAGCAGATTTCTGAGCTTCGAGGTTGAATCAAAATAGGAATTCATTCTTCGATCCTCAGTTTGCAACAAGTTATTAGAACCATCCAGAAGTGTGTGTGTTCTGTTTTGAACAGGCCTTTGTTGAAACGCCCCCCGCGCTGCCTGCCCTTTAGGGTGCCTCTTGGCTTAGCGCCAGATCTGTAGTGCCAACTGCACCGTTGCTAATGGAGCTTTACTGCTCCCTGCACGGCAGCGGAATGCTCCGCCATTTTCTGAGACAGAATCGCTGATCTTGCTCTTCTGTGCCCCCTACAGAAAACCCTGGGTGTGTGGCGTCTCCTCCCTGGGAATCGATCACACCAGTATCCTGGGAGACACCATCGAGAAAATAGCCTGGCAGAAAGGGGGCATCTTTAAGGTGAGATCCGAAGTGCGTGCATGCCGTGCGATTGGTTGATCCTTGCCTTAACTCTCTCGAAGTGTGATCCAAGTTGGATCCTATTGGAAAAACATTCATTGTGCCAACTTAACAACAAACCACATCATAGCCTATTGAACTATGCAGTTGTTGCCAACATTCTGTTTGTAGTTCAGACTGATCAAATGTTTACTGCCCCATAAGTGTGGGACTGTAATAAAGCTGATGTGAGATTGGAGGTGTGGGGCGCGTGCGTGCGTGTGCGTCTGTCTGCATGCATGGCCACCTCTTGGATGTGTGCATGGGCGTGCATCTCTCTCTCTCTCTCTCTCTCTCTCTCTCTCTCTCTCTCTCTCTCTCTCTCTCTCTCTCTCTCTCTCTCTCTCTCTCTCTCTCTCTCTCTCTCTCTCTCTCTCTCTCTCTCTCTCTCTCTCTCTCTCTCTCTCTCTCTCTCTCTCTCTCTCTCTCTCTCTCTCTCTCTCTCATTTTAGGAGGACATGTTTCTATTTTGTTTGGTTCAAAGCGATGGTTTTCATTATAAGAAGGCTCACAGAGTGCAGGGTGGTGCTATCTGAAGTGGGTGAACAGGTTGGACTTAATCCTCAATAGTTGATTAACTAACAATCTTATCTTTATGTACTTTACTAGACTAGAAGTGTTACTATAGAATTTATCTCGCTGAAAGCACTATTTATCAATCTGCGGTCACCCTGAATGCAGTTCAGTGATCACCAGTCATAGTGGCTAGCTTGCTAGTTAGCTATAGACTCGCTACTCGAAAGCAGAATTTCACTGAAGCCTCTAGTGTTCCACATGAATGCACTCAATTTGCAAATGCACTGAAGAGATACCTACTTAGAACAGTTGAGCAATTTTATTCAAGTGATAAGGAACGATAGGCCGTGGTATATCATGAATATTGGCAGAGCTACTTTGTATACTTTGAATATTGTTTGCCTCATACCTGCAAATAATAATATAATAAAGCCATTTAGCTTTTATGCTTACAGTAAAACATTTTCAATGTGACCCCAGCGATTGAACCCACAACCTAGCGTTGCCAACGCTGCTGCTCCCAACTGAGCCACCAGCCACGCTCTAAAAAAGCTGCTTCTAAAAACACAGGTACTGCTCCCCCTCCCAGTCACTCCCTCCACCTCCCAGACCCTCCCCTCCTCTCCTAAACTAAACTGTCCCTTCCCTCCGGGCGCCTGGCAGCTGCTCCTCGCGGTCTCGCCTCTTCTCTGTCCTGATCCTCGCTGGTGGAACGACCTTCCGCAATCGGTCAGGACCACGGAGTCACTTGCGATCTTCCGCAAGAGACTCAAAACCCACCTCTTAAGACTCCACTACCACTGAACTCTGTCCATCTAGCTAAATTGTCTTCACCACTGTTTACTTGCTCAACACTATACTCCCCCAAAAAAATCACTATCCTTTTCCTTCCCGGTGTTACAGGTATGGTACACAGATGCCTGCAATGATGTCTATTGCTGTATTCCTGCACTGATCTCGTGAGCTAACTATGATTGTTCCTACCATGTATTAATGCACATCTTGTAAGTCGCTCTGGATAAGAGCGTCTGCTAAATGCTTAAAATGTAAATGTAATAGTATACATCTTGAGATTTCGCAATATTTTTTGTGTATGTAGCAGCAAGCCAGGTAATCAAGCTGCTTGGATCGTAAACAGATGAGGTCAACAATCTGACGCTGTGTTGTCAGGAAACTAGCTCGCTAGCAAAGCCAATTCATTTCAACCTCAATTGACATTGATCATGTCAACGAGGCAGATGACTAACTAGCAATCTACTACAGTATATAACAACTCTCCAGGATGAAATTGTCTGTCGGAAATTCCAGCAACGTTATGCTGTATTTGCGTATATACTACTATGCATAGTAATATTACCCTGTACAGTGCAAATTATTTTTTGTCATGCTGGATCGTGAATGTACACAAGGCTAAAAAATGTACGAATCATTCTTCTGGAATGCTTACCACCAAGCAGGAGTTTGATACTCACACCCGTGTGTGCGTGTGCGTGTTTGTAATATCGCAGCCTCTTCCGTGTGGGCGAGCGATCTCAGCCTTCTCTCTCTCGGTTCGCAGCCTGGTGTTCCAGCCTTCACTGTGAAACAGCCTGATGGGCCCATGACTGTGCTACAAGACAGAGCCCAGGAGATCAGGGTGAGGGAGACCAAGAGGGAGAGACTGGTTGTGTGTGTGTGTGCGTGTGCGTGCGTGCGTTCGTTCGTTCGTTCGTTCGTTCGTTCGTTTGTTCGGGGTTGATTGGTTGTTCTCTGGTCTCAGTGCTCCCTGCGCGTGTGTCCTGAGCTGGAGGAGTACCAGGCTCCCAGCGGGCCTCCTCTCCTGGGCCTGGCGGGTCAGCACCAGTACTCCAACGCCTCCCTCGCCCTGCAGCTCAGCCACACCTGGCTACAGCGCCGCTGCCTGCCTGGTGCGTACCTCTGTGTGCGCGTGTTTGTGTACTGTATGCGTGTATATGTATGTGTGTTTCTGATGGTTTCTTCTCCTCCAGATGAGCCTCTCCCCCCAGAGGAGAACTCCAGTGTGTCCCAGGCCCTTCCCTTCCAGCCCAGCCCCATCATGCTGAAAGGTGTGCTGTCCACCTATCATATCAGAGCTACACTCTACACCACTCATGTCAGAGCTACACTCAATACCAGGGATCAGCAAACCTGCTGCTGGAGAGCCGCAGGGTTTGCTCACCTTAAAATCAGTAACCAGTTAAACCCGTGAAACTAGATGAGGTGAGTTAACTGTGTAATCAACTGCTTTAAACGGTCAATTAAGTGCTGAGTCACAACTGCAGCCCGCCAGGAACAGAGTTGCTGATGCCTGCTCTACACCAATCAGATCAGAGCTTCACTCTGCACCAATCGCATCACGTCTACACTGCCCAGGTGTATGATTTCTAAGGGCCCTTTCCTTTCAAGGTCCCAGAGAAAAATACTGTCTGGATTTGGACTGCTGTACAAGGCTGAGGTTTCCTGGAAATGTGTTGGGACTGGTTCTGGCCGAATGATTGATTGTTCTGGTTCTGGTTCTGGTTCTGACTGACTGACTGACTGACTGATTTTGGCTGTTTTCGCGCTCCCTGCCCAGGACTTAAGGACACAGAGTGGCCGGGTCGAACCCAGACCCTGTGGCATGACCCCATCACTTACTTTCTGGATGGAGCGCACACCACGCGCAGCATGCTAGCCTGTGTGCGCTGGTTCACTGAGACCGCCGCCCAGCATGAGAGGACCGCAGGGTAAGCCCCGCCCCTCGCTGTGCTCACCTTCCCCATCAGGGGGAGCTTTCACTCAGTTAGTCCTGTTCCACCAGGGGGAGCTCTCACACTGTCTGCCCTGTTCCACCAGGTCAAGGAGCTCTTTATTTATCAGCACTCAGTTTTCTGTCCTGTTCACAGGGTTCGGGGAGCTCTCACACTCAGTCTGTCCTGTTCCACAGGGTTCCGGCAGTCAGGGTGCCATGCTCAAACTCCTGGTGGTGAGTTCTACGGCCGGGATGCTCAAACTCCTGCCTCCTGAGTTCTGAGTGGCCAGGAGGGGGGTACAGTACACACACACACGCTCACACTCACGCACAAACTCACTCACTCACTCACTCACTCTCGCACAAGCATGCACACACAAACAATCTATCCCCTCCCTTCCAAATCACTGTTGGTCAGGCAGCATCAGCAGTAGCAGTGTGCGTAGCGATGTTTCTGATGAATGTGTTTTAAGCACGACTTTGTTTAAAGGACTATTTTTTTCTCTATCCCACCATTTTCCAGGAGTTCATCTTGATTGCCTTTTAAGGGGTCAGGGAATAATTTTCCAGTTTCTGACATTGGCTCTAATGGTTTTCAGTTTTTTTTTATTCCCTCTGGAAAATGTAAATTGTGAAGCGCTGTGTGACAACCTGTTTGTAAATGGCGCTATACAAAAATTATTGATTGATTGATTGAAATGGCGAGTCCAGATGTGCTGAATAGCCTGTTGTCTCTTCTTGTTCACGCTCTGTCGTTCTCCTTCTTTCAGCCTTGCCACTTCGACTTTGTAGTCTTCTGCCCAAACATCACTGAGGTGCTAGCATCCAGTAATGCAGGTAAACAGTTCTTTCTAAATTGTTCAAATTTTTAATTGGATATGATTGGCATTGGCGTGCATGATCTCAGGTAAGTTTGTGTTTGTTCTCAGATCAGTATTCTAAGGAAGTGTGTGTGCGCGTTTGCTCCTGCCAGACCAGCAGAACTTCAATGTGACAGTGGAGAACATGCTGACCCGTTGCCTGGACAACCAGCAGAGCTGGAGGGTCCTGAGTGGCCAGGAGGCCCGGCTGGGGGCGGAACTGGAGGAGGAGCTGTTCATCGCAGGAGGGCTCCCCCTGGTGGCGGAGCGGAGGATGACAGAGACCCTCGTGTTCCCCTGCATTCTGAGCGCCCTCCAGTGGATCGGCCAGGGCAGAGACCCCGTCCTGGCCGTGCCGGGGAAGCAGGTGGCCGCGGTGCATCCCAGCGTTGCCGCCAAGGCCCAGCCGCTCCGCGAGGCTGCGCGCATCCACGTGCTCATCGCCGGCAGCCTGCACCTGGTGGGCGGAGTCCTGAAACACCTGGACCCTTCCTCCGCCACCTAAAAAACCAATGGGGATCAGACTCGGACTCAAACTCAAAGCCACCACATTGCGTTCTGACTCTCTCTCTCTCTCTGTCAGGGAGGGGCTAGTTACAGGTGTCTCCCAGGGAGGCAATGGGAATAGCCAATCAGGTTTCAGTCTGCCAAAACATGCACCAATCCTGCTGTCTGGCTGCTCCCATTGGTCTCCAACCACTGTTTATTCTCACGCTCTCCCCTGCTCTGTCACACACACCTTCTCTCTCCCTCACACACACACTCCCACACACCCTCCTTCCTCTCTCTCTCCATCTCACAGGGGATCTGAAACCTTCAGAGCTCACAGCCCCCTTAACAAGCAAACACATTCACTGTTACCCGCCCCTTATTAACATGCAGCCCGGCATGTCCAAATATGGAATTTAAATGTTTTTTAACATGTCAAAGTGCCAAATGCACCACAGCCCTGCAGCTGCCGTTCTCCCTCCCTCTCCATCGCTCTCACCCCGTAGCCTTACTGTGCAACTATGGACCATCGATACTACTTCCCGTGCTGATACTTGAAGCAAGGACTGTTTACATTAGCATTGGTGGACTCCAATCATCCTGATTTGGTCAGTGAAGGATCAGACATTTCGTTTTTGTTTTTGCTTGTTTTTTTTATGCTGAAGTACATTCTTTGTGGTTTCAGGGTTAACCCAGGAGTGACTCCCTCTCTGTTACAGGTTAAAAACTCCTCACAGCCTCGTTGCTGTGGGAGACCATGTTAGAGATATCATGGGGATGGAGAGGGCTTCAGGTTGAGTTCAAAGGTTTATTTAATGTGGAATCCTATGGTCAGCTTTGCCCCCACCAAAATGAAGTACAGAAGGTTGAATTATTTTAAACTCAACCAAATTTACCTGGATTATGAATATAACGGTCATGCATTAATTCTACAAGCTGATTTTTCAGTGGGAATGGTTATGCCATCAAAACATGAGTTTTTCCTCATGTTTTCTTTCCCCCCCTATTGTGTGGCCTCTGTATATATTTATATTATGTCACCAGTCATGAACATCACTGTTTACCGTCAAGTCTTAACGAGCCACGATTCTGGTCATTTTAACTGTAAATTTAATTCTGTAAATTGTTAAAAAGAGAGAAGTTCGTATAAAATGTAAGTATTAATAATTTAGCAAAAATTGTGCACTTAGAAGAATGATTTCTTTTTACAATGAAAGGCAAGTACGTGCTGTAATCGCCCATAATGTTTCATGTTGTATTAACGGAATTGGTCACCCTCTCCCATTGGGTGCAAGGAATTCTGGGAAACGCCAATGGAACATGTTGGGGTATTTGTAGGTCACCCGTGTTTTTGACATATGCCAAATCACACTGCGTCTGGGCACGGTTGCATCGTTACTTGATCTAAATAGGTATAGAATATTTCGGTTTTCTAATGGTGAAATGTGCCAATTATTATAACCTGGAAAATGGAACCATTATTTTTCCGGAGAATTAAACCATTAGAGCCAATATTACAATAACGCATTCGGTACAATGAGCCGATGCAAAACTGTTCAGATGTATCAACCATTTTGGTGATTTGGTTAACGAATATGCATTGCGGTTGATTTCTCTATGCACACAACCCACGCAGTGCTACTTCCTTATGATACCGTCTGGTTATTCATATGCCTGGTAATGGGTGTAATACAGCTCCTCTTTTGAATAATAAATTCAAGTTAATACTCAAACACGTGCAATCTCAACAAAGAACCAATAAAATATTTGCCATGTCATGCGCAGCTGTTTTCTATTGAACGTCACAATGTTGACATTTCTTTTAATAAACACGTTTCAAAATCTGGGATCCCAATTTTGTCTGTCTGTCTTTTTATGTAATGTATTGCCATCCTGTATAACTCCCTTGATATTGTGTCCCTGTGCTAATCGGAGTGTCTCCAATGTAGTCACAAAGTAGCTTTTCCATTAACATGGGAAAGCAAAAGGTCCACAGTACACAAATTGTCTGTGACCTTCAATTACGTCCAATTCCAGTGAGAACCGAGTAATGGGACAACGGAGATTAAATTAACCATCACATGACTGCACATGTCTTGGAACTATCAAATGTTCACAACAGCAAATAATGTACTGGAATCGCATGCATGCGTCCTCGCACTGGTAAAGACGATTCAACACCGCAACTGCTGTTTACATTCGTTAGACATACTTGATATTAAACATACATTTGGCAATACAATGTTAGAGCCAAACTGTACTGTATTTCTCGTTTATACGTGTGCGCTCTGGATTAGCTAGTAAAGCTCGCCCTCTTCTGGTCACAATGGGCAGTGTCAGGGTCCATACTTTATTGCATAGCTTTGCAATGGCCTGCTAAACTACGCACGGCCAAGAGCCAGGATATCCCATGTGTTAACGTTTTGATGAGAATGTCAATTAAATACACAAGCTAACCTCTGACGTTTCGGAAACTGTAAAGGTAATGCGCCACTGAGCGCCAAAAAAAGAGCGTATTACAAAAATGTGGCCTAATGAAAAGTAATCGGGTGCAAAGTATGGAACATTGTGATACAGCAACAAAGGTTAAGGAAATGTTTTAAATATTAAAATGTATTAGTCAAATTCAAAATTTCTGTTAAAAAAGCAACAGGTCCTCCTAACTACAATACACAAAAATGGTCAAAAATGAATTATTTGGGTTATTTGGATTAACCAAACATGGTTAATCCACTTTTAACCTTCTGGGTTGAGGCACCGAAGAACTGTGAGGATTGTTGTCTTAAATCTACTACGTCAAATTGGGTCTTGCTAATTTTCTGGTTAAACCTATTTGGACTAATGCTCCCATTTTGATTCCAATGAACAGGTGAACGTTGGCCTACCTGGATGAATGATCTCTTAAAGAAAATCATTTTGATTTTGTGCAATGATTCATTGTTGAAAGAAAATCGTGTGTGTGGTAATCGTGTGAATGTTTGAATTTGAGTTTTATTAAAATTTGTATATATCATTTTACGATATATGTTCTGTGATGGCATTACAAAGACCGATTTAATAATTTAAAAAACGCATTGGCTGTGTTGTTTTTCTAAAACTAAAACAACGCGCACTTGTCTATGATTGGCATAAATTACTCAGATGACTCTTTCACCAATCAAATGACCGTATTTTGTCTGCAGCTTCAAAGCGTTCGCTCATTGCGAATGCATACGCATGGGTACCATAAAGAACTACAATTCCCATCGGTCATTAGGACGCGAAGATCCGCCAAATAAACAGGGATGCAGAGGGACAAAACCGGAAGCTCCGGCGGTGCTGAAAAGTGAGAATATATTTAGATATAATCATGTTTTATGGGTTATATGAAGCCTAAAACAGTCCTAATTCATTTCTCCACATGATGGTGTCTGAATATTGGATTAATAACGGCCAGTCAATGGGTAAACGAGGGTGAAATGGCCATGCTGTCTGCGGTGGCTAACGTGTTTCCCTTATTTCAGGCCCGACCGAGAGGCCGCCATCATGTCCAAATACTACGATGGAGTCGAGTTCCCTTTCTGCGACGAGTTTTCCAAGTATGAAAAGCTCGCAAAGATTGGTCAGGGCACATTTGGGTGAGTTGCTTTTGGAGAAATAACTTATGACATGTCGTTTGTCTATGAGTATTGCGTGCGGAAACGCTAGGTTCCAATGCCGGTGCATCCAGTTAGGCGCTACGTGGCTGGCTATCTGGCTAAGCAACGTTCGCGAAATTGACAGGTTATCCCGTTATAACAAGCTAAACTAGCAATTGACACATTGACCTGAAGTTGTTCTAAACACGATTTAAATACTAGTCCATTGATTTCAAGTATGTTGTGTACGGAATGCCAAAGCCTTAGCTACCATCTGCATAATAATTTGCTAGTTGGGTGGGTAGCTAGCTAACCCCAAAAAATGACTACGCTATGCATAGTCGACAGATATCCGGGTTCGCTAACCTGACACAATGTACACATTTTGACGTTTTAAATAAGCAAGATGCGTGAACGCTGTTGAATGGAATGGTTTCCCGTGGAATGGAATGACGTTTTCCGTTGTAATTTACTTCCTCAGGGAGGTATTCAAAGCCAAGCACAGACAGACGGGGAAGAAGGTGGCTTTGAAGAAAGTTCTCATGGAAAATGAGAAAGAAGGGGTAAAATGCGATCATTCACAGCCTATTCAACACCTCTCGCAAATGTTGTTTATAATAAACATTTCACGATTTTTTGAATCACTGATATTTTGAATATTAACTGTCTTGCTTAATTTACCGGTAGCTTTTGGTGCCTCCATTGCTTTTGGAATGCAAACTTTAGCTAGCTAACAAAGAATCGATATCGAATTCGATGGCATAAGCGGTAAATGGCAGAGGCTGCTTATCTTCTAGATTAGTTGAGTAGTGGACTTTGTTTTACGAAACTTATCAATAAGATGCATAATGTTTGGAAGCAAGTTAACTGACAGGTTTGACCTCTGTCAATCACGATATAGAGGCAGATAAAGTCGTATGAGTAGGCTAGAGGGGCAGTGACAAATAATAAAAATGATAGAAATAATGAAGTATTTCAATCAAATTATTGGTGCAGTATCAGACAGACCATAGGGGTTTTGGGGGTGGTCCAGACCCAAAAACCACCCATCTGGCTACATGCCTGATGTTTACAAACATGTTCACAACGTGTGTTAATGAGTTAAATTGTAGATTTTGTTCAGTGTTGCTGTTGAATTGACTCATTGTCAGATGACAAGCGTGTTGGTTGATGTTGGTGATGGTGATACATCCGTGCATGCCTGCTGCAGAATTTAAAACCGCAATCTGTTAAAAGTCGTAGCTAACGTGTGTCCTTCACTTTGTGCCAGTTCCCCATCACCGCGCTAAGAGAGATCAAGATTCTACAGCTCCTCAAACATGAGAATGTTGTGAACCTGATCGAGATCTGCAGGACCAAAGGTGAGCTAGCTTTACGCACACTTCATAACAAACTCCCTGTCAACAGTGTGTTCTCAGTGATGTCTGCTCCAGTACCAGAGACCGTCAATCCACGAAAGGATCCCAAACCTCCTCAGCCAAACCTTGGATCCCTTAAGGACTGTCTGAGGAGTTCGTTCTTATCTCTGTTTTTGGTTTGAGGTGCTAGAGTTCTGAATGATAAAACGTTCGATAGCAGGAACAGAATTTTCATTGTAAATTGTATGGAGTACATATCCTTTTTTAAACTTTGAGGAATATCTCACTATTCTATACATTGTGTGTGTATGTGTTGTGTGTGCATGTGTGTGTTGCATCTCATCTCGTCTCCCGTTTCAGCCACCCAGTTCAACCGCTACAAGGGCAGCATTTACCTGGTGTTTGATTTCTGCGAGCATGACCTGGCCGGGTTGCTCAGCAATGCCAATGTCAAGTTTACCCTGGCCGAAATCAAAAAGGTCATGCAGATGCTGCTAAATGGACTCTACTACATCCACCGAAACAAGGTGAGCTGACCCAACCGTATGCCAGGAACAAAACCCATATTGTTTGCAAAGATTGGGTACATAATGTATAGGTAAAGGTGCTCACCGCAAGTCTGGGCCCGGTAGTTGCAGGTTTGACTCTGGGCCCGGTAGTTGCGTGTTTGGCTATATCAAATCATTGATTTCTTTGTTTTGTCTCTCAGATTCTGCACCGCGACATGAAAGCTGCTAACGTCCTGATCACGAGAGATGGCGTTCTGAAGCTGGCTGATTTTGGCCTGGCGCGGGCGTTCAGCCTGGCCAAGAACAGCCAGGGCAACCGCTACACCAACCGGGTGGTGACGCTGTGGTATCGACAGCCGGAGCTGCTGTTAGGTAAGTGCTGCTGCATGGCCTGTGGCATAACCTTTAATGTGGTAAGAAAGTACCCTTGGGATAAATAGTGTATCATTTTTTATTGAATTTGAAAGTGTTTTCATCATACTCTCTTATGTAGTAGTTCTGTATGGCTCAGTAGTTGGAGCGTGGTTCAGTTCTTATTGAGACCACATGTATCGAAATATGTGCATTGCAGTGTTTTGATAAAAGTGTCTCTAAACTGTGGTGTGTATTCTGCGCGCATTTTTGGTCACAGTTTTCTCAGGTGAGCGGGACTACGGCCCCCCCATAGACCTGTGGGGCGCAGGGTGCATCATGGCAGAGATGTGGAGGGGGAGCCCCATCATGAACAAAGGGCAACACCGTAAGCAGCACCAGCTGACCCTCATCAGCCAACTGTGTGGCTCCATCACTGTGGAGGTAGGAACCCAGGCCACGCCCCTTTCAAACGCTCCTCGATAACGTCATCATTAGTGGATCTGTATTCGTATGCTTGTTAATCAGCACACAAAAAAAGTGTTGGAGGGGAGGCCACGCCTCATTGTTCAAACATTCCTTTATGACATCATTAATCCATTACTTGGTTTTCTGGATGTGGAAGCTTTCTGTGCTTGCAAACGCGACTCCAGGCCAGGGCCGGTTGGTTAATTAAAGACCCCTTCCAGTGGGTTAATAAGGGCTTGTTAGATCCCTCTCTGACTGACAGCATACCCTTTAATTGGCAGTTCAATGCACCCACTGGGTTCACATACACACAGATATACAGTCACAACACACACAAAAAAGTACAGCTCTTGTGGAGGGGGGGGCTCTTGCTCTTGCCATAATTTAATGTAGACATTTGGGGAGTAAGTTGGTGCCTCTTGGTCACCTTATCCTCGCCCTCTCCTGTCAGGTGTGGCCGGGCGTGGATAAGAAGTACGAGCTGTACCAGAAGATGGAGCTCCCGAAGGGGCAGAAGCGCAAGGTGAAGGATCGGCTGAAGGCCTACGTCAAGGACCCCTACGCCCTGGACCTGATCGATAAGCTGCTTGTCCTGGACCCAGCCCAGCGCACCGACAGCGACGACGCCCTCAACCACGACTTCTTCTGGTCCGACCCCATGCCCTCTGACCTCAAGAACATGCTCTCCACCCACAACACCTCCATGTTCGAGTACCTGGCCCCGCCCCGCCGGAGAGGTCACATGCCCCAGCAGCCGGCCAATCAGAACAGAAACCCCGCCACCACCAGCCAGACTGAGTTCGACCGGGTGTTCTGATTGGGGCAGAGGGCACGTGCAGCGGACTCTGATTGGATGGAAGCCATGGAGGTGTGTCTACTTAACCCTCGTGGTGTTGCGACTGGAAAAGGCACAGGTGGAAACCAACAATCTTTTTTCTTTTTTTATTTGTATTTTGCCACCACTTTGTTGCCTCTGTTGCTCCTGTCCATCATGGGGGGGTTGGGGCTTTGCACACAGGGACTGTGGAAATGCGAGCACTCCGCTCTTCGGCTCTTCACGTGGGGCCAGACTTTCGGTGCTTGAGCCCGCTTTGAGAGCAGAAAGGCTCAGAACAGTGGACCGACAGATAGACAGACACGTGGAGCTCTGCTTGTGCCATGGCGGCGCTCACCTTTGACCTTTGCCCTCCGGCCCAAGTGTAACCATTACTGTGCGCTTGGACAATGCTGGGTGCGGAGGGTTCATGTATTTTTTGGTTTTTGTGAAAACCTTTAATTTTTTTTGATGGATTTTTTAATTTTTTTTAATCATGTGGTAGCTCCGCGATGCAGTTTTTTGGTGTATTGCCATGTCTGTGGGTACAGTACACTAATAAACCTTTCAGAAAAGGCAGCACTCTTTCTGATCTCCTTTCTGTATGGGGGGATATGGAATTGTGGAAGGTTAACTGCAAAACAAAACAGCCACATGTTATAGAAACCACTTTGGTGACTTGATCATCTGCTTTAAAGCTTAAGTTTAGCAAATGCAAACGATTCCAGTACATAAATATAATATGAAAAAGTCTTGTTATTGGAGGGTCTTGTTTTTGTTCCATCATAGAGAAACTCAGGATTTGGTTAAATATCTGTTCCACTACACCCTTAAGATTGCACTCTGTAAAGTTTAATTACTTTAACTTGCGGATCTAGTACAATCTGCCTGGACTGAAACGATGCAGCGTAGCTTTAAAAGCTAAATAATTTTGTAAAGAAATGCGTATGTTTATAAATATATTTTTGATTGGTACAGACGTGAACCTGAATTTGGTCAATAAGTGCGTGAGTCAGATTGTCCATCTGTTGCAAATTGGTAAGTCCATTTGGAAATTTCACCAGCCTGTTGAGAATGTGAGGGGGTGGTTCTCTTTTGTGTGTCTATCTGCCTCCTTATTTCCTCCTAATTAATCTCATTAAGTCACCATATGGGACAACAGGTCAAATAGCTGGAGGGCCTAAAGTGGTACAACAACAATTATGTTTCCTTTTCTGAGCTCAGTAGCTGCAATGTGTTTGTGTGTGTGTGTGTGTGTGTGTGTGTGTGTGTGTGTGTGTGTGTGTGTGTGTGTGTGTGTGTGTGTGTGTGTGTGAAGCGCATGTGAGTGCTCCATAAAGTAAGTGACATCACCTCTACAGAACCGCATGGGGTCTTTGTGCATTGGGGGGAACTAGTGATGGGAGAATGAGGAGTGACACCCAAAATTTGCTATCAATCACTGGCACGTTTGAACCAGTTTGAACCAGTCCAGCCTCGGAAAAGGTTTTGTTCTTCATAACAAAACACAATGACTGGTTCAAATCAGCGAGTTACTGGTACTGTATGGAGATATATGAACCATTTTTGCTTCATTGGTTCATTCATAGGCCTGAGCATATGTCCCACTTCCTCCCATTCTGCATGTAAAAATGTGCATCTGCAGAGGTTCTTTCTGAAGTTGTCCAGTGTTTAGTGAGTAAAGGAACCAATCATTCTTCAAGAATACAGTAAACTGTTTGTACCCGTTTCTATAGTGAGGTAAACATTCTCAGAAAGGACCACGAAGCCGCCAGTCCTCTATGGCTCAGAAGCAGTCGCCTAATGTCCGTGAGGTTGAGTCAGTTAAAACGCACTAACGGATTGTGGCTCAGGTTTAACCCGCTGCTCATTCGCTTGAATACTTTCTTCTGCTATGCGTAGCAGATATAGTCATTGCATATATGTGGCAATGCTGCCTGGGTATTCACGTAAGTTAAATCTGTCAATACTGTCATTAAATGCAGTTATTGGTTAAGTTAAAGGTCGTCTCAGTAGGTTCCATATCGCGGTCTAATCAGTGAGCGCAGAATGTCTCGCTCTCTGTCGCTGTTGCGCAGTGGAATTTTCCGGTGACGCGCGTGCTGCAGTTCACTCGGCCTGACATTGTAGTAGTCGTCAAAGTCCCAACAGCTACGCTAAAGGCAGTTAAGATCACTTTCGCCGATGCTGTAACTGGTCCTGTCACCTGTCATATACCATTCGTTTCTTACTACCCTGTAAATTGCCCGCAATTTCAGTCATCTCTTTTACTATACCCATTTCCTGTTGGCAACTGGCCAATTAACCGCCTTATAAAAATGTTTGTGTTTTAGTGGGTGTGTGGTCTTGTCCTTTACGGTTGAACTAGGGCACTTTGCGTCATTATTTGATGCATTTACGGAGAGTGCGAAATCAGGAAACTGCACAGCAGGCGGTTGGCCCCGTAACAAGGCGCTGCTTCGCCGGTCTCTGGCGTTGCTTCTTCACTTTAATTAGACTAGATTTGACTGCATTAAATGGGGACAGCTGCCACACGCGGAGATGGTATTTTTAATTAAAGGTAGTGGCGTGTGCGTTTGTAGTACGAAACGGGTGCGGAGAAGCCGCACAGGACGCTGAAAACAGGCAAACGTTGGTCAAAAGGAAGCAGTAGCGCATCTATATCTGCAAGATAACCTATGCGGAATCTGATTACACGTTTTCACACGGTCTTCAAATAACTGCTGTCTGACGCAGGCTGTGTAGGTATAGTATGGAACTGGAGGCCCATACTATACCACAGGCCCATCATACAATGTGAATAAAATAGTTAACGATTGTCTTCCAAATATAGCGAGTGTTCAGTTGCTCCTTTTTGGACAACACACCAGGGTCGCGTCTCCCTATCCTCTGTAATGTAGGCTACTGTACTGTACTACAGCAGTGGATTCTCACCTGAAGCTTCTTCGCCGATCTCATTGTGTTTATGTTCTTACGTCACCGGCACAGCCCACTTTGCTGCTGTGCAAACAAGCGGTATATTTAATTGTGCCCGCTGCTTTGTAATTAAAATTAACCCCAACTGCACCGTTTTGACTGCGTCGCAATGGAAATGCGCCTGGGCCGTCCACAACACGGGCCGCTGCAGCTAGAGAAATCGCTGTATATTTAATTGGATAGACTATATGAACAGGCATTAACACCTCTTGGATATGTGGAGACGGATTTTCCTGGAGAGAAGACTACTGATCTGCATGGATTTAAATCCTTGCCAATACTAACATGTTTTTTGTTGTTTGTTCGTTCATGGTGTGGCTGAAATGCCATTAGGCCTAACTCATACTGTGACACAAGTTTTAACATACGACCTGTTCTCTGGAGTTCTTGACGTTTTGGATTAATTTGAAAAGGGAAATTGTGGGCCGGCTAAATAGGCGTTAAAATATCGAGTTTATAGAAATATAAACTCAACTCGTTAAGACTAAACACATTATGTATAGGCCTAAACACTGCCTACCGATTGCCTATGCTGCGAGCTGTTGCTGCCTATTTTTTGATTTCCTTCTCCAGGACAAATGTTAAAAAAATTACACTAAAAAGCCCATAGAAGTCTCTGTCACATCGCGTGCCCACGCATTATGCATTCCAGTGTCCAAGGAAACAAGATTGTTTGGATTCGGGTTTAAAGTGTCCCATCTGCTTGGACAAGATTTTTTTAAATAAAAAAGGCAAATTATTTATTGGCATTTATCAAATATATAAGTGACTACCACGTACATATATGTGCAAACTATATACATACAATTACAAACTGTCATTACTCCCTTTGTCCACACAAAACTATAAAACACAACGTTGCTCTCTGCAGCTTGACTTGTGGTCAGTGGGTTGCAGGTTCAAATGCCCAGGAGGGGCATTGCTGTTTAACCTTTGAGCAAAGCACTTGAACCTAAAATGCTTCAGTAAACATCCGGCTGTATGAATGGGAGTGTAAATTCTGGAAGCCCTTAAATTGCCCTGGATTAAGGGCCTCCTGGACTGGGGACCACAAAGGAGTCCCAGTGGGTTTTCAGCAGAATACAAATTTAAAAAACAAGAAAACATCTGGCCTTCTCAGAATATTTTGTTTATGATACGATATGATACTTGACTTTTATTGTCTATTTCCAAGGAAATTAATTTTGCAACTGGTCAGCACAATAACAAGACGGCACTAAAAGTAAACACTCCATTAAAGGACATGGGGAGACACAGGTAACTGCCACAATAAAGGAAACACTTGAGTAAATGTATGGTGGCTCTGTTATGGTGTGGGGTGTATTTTCCTGGCATGGTTTAGATTCACTCAACTCCTTAGAGGGTAAGGTAAACACTAATAAATAAAAGCCATTCTGAGTGATCACTTAATTCTGTGTTGAAGCATTTATATCCTGATGGGAGTGGTCTTGTTCATGATGACAACGCCTCATTCACAGGGCACAACTTATCACTGAATGGTTTGATGAGCATGAAAACAATGTAAGTCATATGCCATGGCCCTCTCAGTCACCAAATCTCAACCCAAGATTCTGGAGCGATGCGTTTTCCATCACCATAAACAAAACACCAAATTATGTAATTTCATGTGGAGGAATGGTGTTGTATCCCTCCAATTGTTCTAGACGCTTGTATAACCTATGCCAGGGTGCATTGAAGCTGTTATGGTGGCTCCCAGTAGCCCAATGCCCTAGACACTTTATGTTGGTGTTTCCTTTATTTTGGCAGTTACCTGTACACATCATGTATGTACGCAGTGTATACACAACATCACACATCATACATATACCCAGTAGACATTGTATATTTGCCTGTCACCTCACATTCAACCCCTTATGGTCATGCAAAGTATGTTCTATTTGGAATAAAGCTTCGCCCTGCTTATTTGTGTTGAACTTCTGCACTTTTTAACTCCTCCCAGAGGCCAGCGGCTCAGTAAGTGGTGTGAGGTCTTGTGTGAGGTCACTGGCGATCCACTGGGCCCTTCTCATTGGGCTCTTATAATAATAGTAATAATGGGCGGTGGTACAGTACAGTGGTTAGGGAGCTGGACTTGTAATGCAAAGGTTGCAGGTTCGGTTCCCTGGTGGGATCGTGCTGTTGTACCCTTGAGTAGGGTACTCAACTTTAGTAAAATATCCAGCTGTATAAATGGATTGATTGTAAACTGCATAAGAGCATGTGTGTAATAAGTTTATCATTATTAGAGCGCTTTTCATACATTATGTTCAAAGCACTTTCCAAATAAAGTAACAATGTGTCAAAAGGAAAAATAAATAATATATACAGCAACAGTTCAGTTGTGTGAGGTTATGTTTGGGGTCAATGGAGATCCATGTGGCCTTTCTCACTGCAGTGGTCTGTTCAGCCTATGGACCTCCCTGCTCCGCAGGTCTCACAGCCTGGATCCCAGGGTCATCGTGTTCCCCAGCTTTTCCCCCCTGCCCCGTGACAGTCTGCCGTCCCACACCGGGTATGAGAAAGGTCAGCACACCCTTTACATGGCATGTGTCGTTTATATTAGCATATTTCATCAATTACATATTTTATACTCCCCAGATCAAATAAAGCTTGTTTGGTTTATTAGTAATATTTTCATTTTTGTAATTATTAAACATTTATACTGTACTAAATAGCCATGTCTTATACAATTCCATAATATAACAACATCATGATTTAGACATGCCTCCATGCACTATGGTGTTAAATTAACCACTGCATTGCAGCCTGTAGCGGTCAAAATGTTACCTTTTTATTATGGTCCTTTGGTTCAGGGTGATAAATACACTTTTTTGGAAAGCCCTGTGCTAAGCAAACGGTAGCCATGCTCCTGCTGCAGGTTTAGGGCTTAGTCTTGCTTCGCAGACCCACGGTGAAACAGAAGTGATTATTGAGCAGTCTGGAAGTGGGAGGTAGAGGTTTGGAGCTTATCCTGGCTGTCTGGAGGAGATTGCCATGTGCCTGTCCCTGCCTCTGCTTGTTGCTCACTGCTAGCCTGGCCACGACCGTTCGTGCCAAGCGTGTTTTAATTAAACTGCGCTGTGCAGCACCAATCTGGGGGCTGGGGCTTAGCAGCGGGGCAGCTGTGATGGGGGCTCGGGGGCCCCGCTAGGTGCGGGGCTGCAGGGAGATAAGCCCCATGTTCACAAAGGACCCATGCAGCCTTTGATAGCTCCAGCGTGTAGGCTTCAAAAAACCCGAACTGGATCTCTGCAGCCCATGACATGGCTGCCCTATCCCCCCTAATAAAATCAAAGCTGTGAAACAATTTCCCTATTCTCCTTACAAATTAAAAACAACATATGTTCAAATATACCATCTAAAATTAAGTAATATATTTTTAACCTATATATCATTGTTTGGCTAATGTTGGTCCTGAGCTCCAGGGTCTGCTGGTTTTTCTTACTACTTAGCACTTAATTAATCAATTACAGTAATTGATTACACAGTTAACTCACCTTACCTGGTTTCTTGGGTCTTAATTTGGTTGATGATTTTAGGGTGAAAACAAAATCCAGCTGGTTCTGTGGCTCTCCAGGACCAGGGTTGGCTACCCCGGCATATATTGAAACTTTTTTGGAGTTTCACGGATACATATGCCTATGCTATAATACCTGCATTTCACATGTGGTAGAATATTGTGTAAATGCACATTTAATCTAAAATATATCCTAAAAGCATGCAAAATTGATGTATATATTAATTCAAATGTATTGAAATGTAGGTAACTGGTGTGTTTTATTATACCATGTGTTTAAATATATATTAAAATATATTTTGTTATATTTATTAGATTTTGAATTTCCTTTTTCAATATGTCATGGTGCCCATTTTTCAACAACAGTTATTACATAACATTTGGTAGATTGTGAAATCACCAACATACAGTACTGTACATAGGCATGTATGTTGCTGATTTCACAATCTACCAAATGTTATGGGCATGGTATAATAAAACACACCAGGTACCTACATTTCAATACATTTGAATTAATATATACATATATTATATGTATAATATATACATAAATTTTGCATGCTTTTATGCCTATGTACACACACAGGTGTCCAGCAGCTGAACCTCTTTTTTATATACATTTGTTTCTAATTCTTTCCCATTTTCTCCCAATTTGGTAGACAATTGTACCCTGTTTCGATTTTTTGGGATTGGAACCCGGCTGCAGTGGGGAACCTGCACTTCGGGCAAGTGCCATTTCTGGTTGTGCCACAAAGGGTTAAGGTCTTATCAATTACATCATTTTGCGACTGTCTCTTCTGCTACTGTACAAAAACCCAGCAATTTGACTGAAAGTGCTTGTTACCACTGACATTACCACTGAAACCCAGGCCCTTGTGTATTGTTATTAGTTGATTTTCTGGTGATTCCTTTAAAACAGGCAAACTATGCAGTCATACAGTTGCTGGAAATCTTCTTGGAGATGATATGTGGTGTCTCACCTGGGGGGAATGATCTTAAGGGCTGAGGCCATCTGTAGAGGTGTTTAAAATCTCTCACCCTCTGTGGGGGAATCCATGTCAGGACTCCAGTCCAGGATTTCAGGGCCTCTCTCAGGGCGATTACGCTGCTTTGGTCGGGCCAAGCTAACTCTGTCCGAAGAGGCTAATATTCCTCACACCGGTGACAAAGCATGGAGCGCCTGTAGGATTGCTAGGGCAAGTGGGGTAGGAAACCGGGGCTGTGCGAATCCAGGATGCGAAGGGGAATCCTTCAGAAGTGACAACGACTGCTTTTTGTGTGCAATAAGTGATCGGCTCATTTGTTAACCATGGAGTTTGGGAGAGTCCATTCAAAGTTCCAAAAGACCCTGCTGCTCACCATGATGATGTTCAAATGGGGTAAGGCACTTGCTTTCCTCATGCCTAATTGAATTATGATTTAAGTGATTTAATGTGTACATTTGTTTGCATTGCACATGCCAAAGCCCTGTCCAGTGTCACTGTTTAAATTTGCTGCGAGCACACGGTGAGAGGTGAGGTGGAGTTGTGATTGCTGGAGTCTGTCTGCAGGACGCGGTGTGTGACTGGGAATAAGCCAATTGGGGAGGACAAGTGGTGGGGCCGGGCAGTTGTTTGCGGACGAGGGGTAATCCTGCCTTAGCTGCAGGAGGCAACAGGTTGCATGGCCAGCCTGGCAGAACCTCCGACGTGCGTCCTTATCTCTGTCCATCCAATGCAGCCACGGGCATTGTAGCGAGACCATTTTTGTATTATTAAAGCATTTTATTCATAGCACAGACAAACCAGGTCTTGAGGGAGTACGAAGTAGCAACAGGCTCTTTAACACACAGATGTCTGATGTAGTGATTTTGAACATAACTTAAAATAACTCTGTGTTTCTATTTATGCATGAATATATTTCAAATATTTCTCTGATATTGTATTTGCATACAACATTTTAATGTAACAATATTCTCTGTTTTACCTGCTTTATTCATATTTATAATTTATTCATCAAGGACCATACACAATGTTTAACATGTATAAATAAATAAATAAATTACCATTTGCTGTATTGTATCACAATAAACACAAGTCATAAAGCTTGAGTATATGTATATATTTATTTATTTTTTTGTTCACTTTCAAAATACTTGTAATTCAAGACCCCCGCTCACTGTTTATTTCCCCTGGTCTGCCACCTCTCCGCCGTGTGACTGCATTGTTCTCATTGGCTCCTTGAAACAATTGTTTGCTGCTTCTTTTGTACAAAAGGCATCACAGTCATTTGTGGATTGGAAAGCACACTACACCCTGGATGTCCTCCCCTCCCCTCCCATCCCATGATTTGTGAGATGCTGCTTGAGTCGATTGGTACTTAAAAAATATATTTGTTTGGGGGGGGGTTCAGCTCTGACCTAATTTTCCCTCCAGCCCCCCATCCGAGGGGAGTGTCTCACACAGTCTAACAGCCTGGGTGGGGGGCAGGTTGCATTGTTGCCCATCACCATGGCGATATGTTCAAAATATGGACCCCTGATCCCGAAGCCTGGCTTCATGTTGTGTAGCTCAAAGGGGGGGACACAACTCAGCTTAGAGGGTTTCTCATAACCTGTTCTCTGAAAAATTATCACCATTAATTCATTTCTATGACCAATTAACACATTTATCCAATTACAACTTGCCACTATTTTAAAGTTATTCTTTTTTAAGTTAAGTATTTTTATATATAAAATGCCCTTGCATTTGACAATTGACTCAATCAGTTTTCTAGGTCTTCCAGCGTAAGTTAGATGCACTTGTAAATCAATCCAGATAAGAGCATCTCCTCAATGCCTACATTTAAATGTAAATATAAAATTAGGTATTAGAAAATAACACTAAATAAAGTGTTTAGATAGACTGCATCTCCAGCTGTATGTTTGAGGTCAGATATTTAAATTGACGGAGGGATTTAATTATAGCCTATATATTTTTTAGAAATCTCTGTCTCGATACTGAAGCTCATCCCACCATTTAAAATGTAGGCTACTGTATTCCCCACTCTCTGTTTTGCATGAATCCATCGCGCAGCTAATAACAGGGCATTAGCAGCGTAACGAATTGAGTTATGAGGAGAGTAGCGCGTGAACGAGTGAAATCGCCGCTTGCAGATGTGTCCGCTGCTTTCTCTGCGGTGTGCTCCTTTGTGGTCAAAGAGGGAATCTTCTATGAACATGTGTGCCCAGCGACCCCGCGTGCCGCTCACTGTTTCCAAGTCATTTTGTTTGGTACCCTCCCCTATTGTAGAATGATGCTGCTGCTAGATCACTCCGTTTTGTTGCTCCGTTAGTTCGGCCGATTGTCATACGGACCACATCTACTACATTAGCATCCCCGGTACCACTATTAAATAACACAGTTTATTCACACAGAAAGGGGTAAAAATGTTAAGGCGACAAACGTCCACGAAACGAATTCAAACTGACAACAATCACTCTAAGTTTCTTGGGGGGGATTCGATTTTAGAATAGGCTAATGACATAGAGAACGATGTTGCTTAATCTCGGAGTCGTAGAAGTTTCGTGAAATAAACTCGGTTTTGCGCTCATGAAAGCCGATTGACTTGTCAGATGGTGCCCCTAGAGCTGACCGTTGAGGCGGCAGGATTTACGGATGGGCTTGGCATCTGACCCAAGCCAAAGCCTGCAGTGAAAATAAAAAACAGATATTCTTCAAACGCCAGGATGGTACGGATCTTTCTTCGGACAGCTGCGTGCAGCTAGGGGTCGGGACTCTTGAGTCCCTCCCTACACATAGCAGGATGCACATCTCAAATTCTGTTTAAAGTTTCGGATACAAACACGGTGTTATCAGTGGATTACAAAAGCTCGTAGGACACGTAACGTAAACTTTCCACACATTGCTACAGATACCATAGCGGGTGTTAGTATGCCCCCAACCCGCGGTCGTCATCTGGACAACGTTATTTACATTGTAAAAATGAATTAATGAAATGAAAACGAACGAATGGCAAAACGTCAAGCTAGTTGATGTCTGTGCTGACGTGAACGGTTGACTTGGGAGTCCTTCAAACATGCTCTAGGCCCATGTGGTATTACATAAAATATTTTCTTTTCAGAACAATTTGACAAGGTTTTTTTTGTTTTTTGCTAAGCCTTATACAGCCAACAGAAAAACTTTAACCACGATCAAAAACCACCTAGGTGATACTACTGAGACAGTCTTGTCTTGATTTCTGTGTGTGTGTGTGTGTGTGTGTGTGTGTTTTGTGCATGTGTACGTGTGTGCACGTTTGCATATCTGTGTGTGTGTGTGTGTGTGTGTGTTCGGACAGGCATGCTTGCCTGTGTGCATGTGTGAGTGTGTGGCACATATGTATGTCCCCCCAAAAAGGGGATGATGACATCACCGGAGAAGAATTTCCCCTGAAGTTCTGTGTTCCATTCCCAGCAGGGTGTCAGGCCCCCTGACAGAGGGCAGGACCTGCAGCGCAGATAGCACAGGTGTGAATGATGCCCATTACAGGCTGACCTTAAACCTCAACTTTGCACGGGGGACAGCCTCATCTACGGAGAAGGGAGAGGACAGTGGGTGTCTTTTTTAATTAATATTTTCCCTTATGTGGGAGTATTTACGACAGTGTAACTCTCTGGTTGTTCTCCCCGATTAGCCTATTTCTGTGTCTCTGTCTGTCTGTAAATCTGTCTCTGTCGTTTTGCTCTGTCTCTGTCTGTCCTTCCGTCTGTCGCTCTCAGTACTGTACAGTATATAACTAAACCCAGAGGTGACTGTGTTTCTCTCTGGTGATGACAGGCTGTTATACATATGTACCTGCCAGCGGAGCTGTGTGCCCTTCACCTAATACAATTAGTCATGTATCCGTGTCAGTGAGTGTGATATAATCTGGAAGCATTGTTTCTTTTGTCAAAGCATTTAACTTGCATTTAAGTGAGTGGCTGGAGTGACTGAGTTCAGGTACTTTGTTTAGTGGCACAGCAGCCATCTGGGATTGGAACCCGTAACCCCCCTTCCCCCTCCCCCAGGATCCAGAGTGCTCTAAGCGCTCTCCACATGGCGCTTTATCCTCACGGCGCGTGGGGGCTCAGGGCCACGGTTGCATGCGCAAGGACCCCAGTTTCCACCACAGCGTTCAAGGTAAAGCACCTCTTATTCCGTTAGCTGAGGGCAACCCTTCTAGCTGTAATCCCCAGGTATCAGGGGCTTAGCGGGGCAGGTAGATTGCACCCCTACAGCAGATTAAGACGGGGAAAGCTCTCCTAGCTCAACAGGGTCCCGCAGAGCAGCCACGAAGAGCCACAGTGGCTGCCGGTGAGACATGGTGTAGTGGTCAGAGCGCTGGACTCTGCTTCTCTGGGTCATTGGTTTGAATCCCAGATGTGGCATATTGCCTTTGTGCAGTGGGTGCCGGGCGCAGCGGATGCCCTGTACCCCTGAGTGAGGTATTTAACCTCGGCTGCTCTAGTTAAAGTCTGGCTGGGTGAAGGTTCAGAGAGGTGCACAATCGTAAGTTGTGAGATAAGCCATCTGGCCATCTGGTGACTCACTGAATACTACTACTATTATTGCGATGCGGGGTGACGTGAGCACACTTGCGCTGACCCCCCTTCCCGCACTCGCCCCCCCCCCTTCAGATTACAACCCTGCCCCCCCACCCCACCCCCTATCATTACCAGAAGATCCCTCACTGTGCCAGAGAAGGGTCAAAGGTCAGGCATGGGGGGGTTACAGGTCCTCCCTAATCTTGGTGCATTACTTTTCGGGCTGCCATGGTTATGGAATCAGGAGTCAGCGGAGTTGCTCTTTCACCGGGCCCTCTGCCCAACCTCCAGGCAGGAATGTTTCGGCTTGCCTGTTGTGTCCTGTATTTGAGGGAGGTGGGCGGGTTATTGGGGTACAGTGGGCCGCTGACACACAATAGGGGCTGCAGGAAGCCGCCAGCCACGGGATTTCCGCCCCCGTGCAGACCCACTGGGTGAAACGCTGAATGGGAAATGTTGAAAGCAGGAGCGACCGTCATTGAAGCCCAAACAGCGCTCTGCACTACCTCTCTGTGTCAACTCATCCCGCACCCCACACAGCTGTGCCTCCCCACCCCCAACTTGTTTTAAAGGAATGAGCCATATCATGCTGCAATGTCAATCCAGTTACTACTGTTCGTACTGTTTATTTCACTTATTTAGTGTCACTTTGTTGACAAAAGAGATTTTCATCTCAATGAGACTTCCTGGGTTTTTTTAAATGATTAAAATGTATTTTTAATGACACTGCTGCACAACATATTTCTCCACAGTTGGTAGTAAAGTGATTTATCTGTTGATGACTTAATAAAACACTTTAGGATTTATTAGGAATACTCTGTTAACTGAAAGCCTCGCTAAGGCCAGTTGTGCATGATGATGCAGGACTCCCATACACAGTGGCCACTGGCACGGTCAGGATTAAATTCAGAACACTGAGGCGCATGACCTCATTAAGAACCAGTGCTATAGCGTCACCCGAGAACCCCCGAATCTATTTCAAACAACGTTTTGCCTTTGTTTTCCATGGGGGAGGGACCAGGGGACAGTAGAGCTTCGTTAGAGCTATCAAACAGTAAGTTACAGTCTAAACATTGACAATGCCAATGTTCATGCTTCAAAACCTGTTATACAAAGGGGGGGAAAAGGTTATACTGAAAAGGTTAGTTTTCAGTCTTTTACAGAAGATAGCTAGAGAATTTGCCATCCTGACTGAGTGAGGAAGGCCATTACACCATCTAGGGACCAGGGCAGAGAAGAGGAGGGGCCATAGGCAATGGCTACCAGGTGTGCGGAGAGACGGAACAGTCAGCAGGCCAGAGGAGGCCGATCGGAGGGATCTGGAAGAAGTGTAGGGTGATCATTAACTGAAAGTAGGAGGGAGCAGTACCCCTCATGACCCAATATGCCAGCACCAATGACTTGAATTGAATGCGAGCTGCAACCGGGAGCCAGTGAAGGGTGGTGAGTGGAGCGACGTGTAAAATTGTTGGAAGGTTGAACACCAGTCGTGTGGCCGCATTCTGAATGAGTTGTAGCAGCTTGATTGCGTAGGCTGGAAGGCCAGCCAGTAAGGCGTTCCAGTCGTCCAGGCGTGTGATGACTATGGCCTGGACAAGAAGTTGTGTGGCCTCTTGGGTGAAGGACTTATTTAGACTCTTCGCCCCCTCTCATTTATGTATGTATATATAAAACGTCTTGTACGTTCACTGTACATATCTGTAAGGCTTTCTGTCTGGCCAACTATCTGCCTCAAGATGAAGAGTAAATTGATTGAAACTCATTGCTTCTATCATCATCTTTTTTTGTTTTTGTTGCTAAAGCATTTATACCATTCCTTTTAGTTCTGACCACTCTGTAAAGCACTGCTTAGCCGCTCCACCCAAGTGCAGTCTATTAAATGACATTCACTGGATTGATTAACGTTGTTGTTAACAGGTAATATTCTCTTAAGGCTGATTTATGATGGTTGGACCGTGCTGGAATGCCGGCTCAGTTGTTGGGCAGAGGGAGTTGCGGCTCCCAGCTATGGCCACCGGTGGAAGATGGTAAATTGATACCGCAGCTTTTCGGATGAGTTCTGGAGCCGTGCGGTGTTGGCCAGCCCTGAGCCCCGTAGCTTAATGCCTCTGTCTCAAAGGAAGGGATTTACGTTCTGCGGAGCTGTGGGATAGCTACAGCCTACTGTGCGTATGTGCGTGTGTGTATGTTCACATTCCAGGTCTTGCCGATGCATCACGGGCATTCTCAGAATTGTGGTCCTCGGTCTCCAGGGGCTCGCGGTTACAGGGCTGGCTATGGCGAAGGTGGGAGTTTGGCAGTGTCTGCGGCGTGGCGTATTAAGACGGCACACGTGCTGTGGGATCCATCGTCCACGGGCCGCCGGTAAATCCTGTGACCGAGGCCTTTCCTTTTTAGCGCCCGCTTTCATTGACTGTCTTAACTGTGGTCAGGTGATAGCTGAGGGTCAGCGGTGTTAGGAGCTTACGGCCCAAAGCCATCTGTCAGGTGGAACTGTAAACTGGGGAGAACAGAGTAGTTAATTTCCAGGGACGGGCACTCTCCTCGTCAGGCACACAGCTCCCCCCAATGGGCCCCACATTCTTGCTTGTCTTCATTAATTTCTTCTGCCTGACTGGGAAATTTGGAACAGGACACTGATCAAAGTGTACGGACGGGGAGTGGGGGAGGGGGAGGGGAGGTCGGGGGCCAGTGGAATGCCGAATGACTCCACGCCGAGTCACATGATTGGTCGATTCAATGAGATAGCGGACGGACAAAAAAAAAAGGGAAAAATCCCCCCTCAAACCTTTCGACCCCACCCCTGCCACAGAGCTCCCTCTACTGTGCTGAGGGTCATGCACGGCTGGCCACTGCACCCTCCACTCAGACGCTATAGAAGCGATCAAGAGTCACACTCCCCACACTAACACTTCAGTTACATTTGTTTGTTCTATTTTTCAGTCACATTTTTGCTGTGCCAAATTTAAGTCAATTTGTTTGTTGCGCTACTCCTTCAACATTTGTTTGGTGTGCTATTCTACATTACATTTTTATCTCTGTCTCCCTGCAAAGTTGCTTCTGTCCTACAACAGTTATGTTTTTTGTTGTGTTTCATGTTAGTAATATTGCATGCATCAGTGTACATACACTTGACTGGTACTGTTCAGTTTATAGAGCAATGTATGAATTCTTGAAAGTCTGGTGAGGCTACATTTACGCCTGTATTTGTGTGTAAGTGTCAGTCATTTTAGTTATTTTAGTTTGAACTGGTAAGCTTGTGACACTTGCACGCAAAGTCAAGAAGGCGCATTAAAACCTTTTCTTTAACAGCCAGGCCAGATTAAATCAGATGGATCAAAAGCAGGGAAAGTGCATGGTGCCCAGTAGGAGAGGCCTGCAGAACAAAGACTCGGATCTCACGGTTGAGTGTGCCGGAACGGAATGGGTGTTCTGTTGAGCCAGAAGGAAGCGGAGTGGATGGGGTTTGACAGCGAAGGCAACTCTACATTCCTGAGGCTGAAGCTGTCATACTCAGCTCTGTGAGCCACACCTGTGTGTAAACACAGATGCCCTGGTCCTTTACTCCAGCTTACATAGTGAGGCCTTCACTCTTTGTCTCAAATGTTATTTGCATAATTGAATTAATATAAACAGGAAAAAGAGGAAGGCAGTGAGTATCATACCAGTGTTACAGGTATGATACGCAGACGCCTGCAATGATGTCTATTGCTGTATTACTGCACTGATCTTGTGCGCTAACTATGATTGTTCTTACCTTGTATTAATGCACATCTTGTAAGTCGCTTTGGATAAGAGCGTCTGCTAAATGCTTAAAATGTAAAATGTAAATGTATTTACAACACTTACCATATAATAATAATAATAATAATAATAATAATAATATCCTTTATGGAATGATATCCTCCATGACATGTATAGCTCTATTCAGCTCAGAGTAATAATGTGGTAAACAATTGGTGACAGTGTGATGTTAACTTGAATTGCCTGTACTTCTCCCAGAGTATGTGGATCATTGTACAGAAGCAAGGGATAATGTAATACCAGAGTTACACTGGTGTCAGAGCTTCTAAGTAACAATTACACTGAAATGAGGTAGTATCAAAGCTAAAGTGCTGGAGCTGTTGTGTTTACTCCCCATTTGGGTGGTGGGAGTAAGCTCATGGAGTAAGTGGTCATTAAGTCATGAGCCGTCCCTGATCCCTGTTGCTGACCTGCTCGTTCATGAGTGCTAACCCTGGTGTTTAAAATGCACATGGACACTGATTGTGTTGGCTGATTCTGAGAAGCTTTTCCGCACGGGACTTCCAGCACCAAGATTACTGATTAAAACCTGGAGCCTCACCAGGCCTGCTCTTCTCAGCAGATATGAGATCAGTGATTAAACCTGAAGCCTCACAAGGCCCGCTGCTCTCAGCAGATCTGGGATCAGTGATTAAAACCTCTCAGCAAATCCATCCACTACACTGAAATCAAAGTGAGGCTTTATGGAGCAGTAGGCCCAGACTCCGGACAGTCTTGGAAACAATCTGCAATATGCCGTGTCATCACAGATGAACAGTGAAATGTGTCACTCTATTGTTTGCACAAGCAGTCAAGCTCCGAATTCCCATGCTTTAAAAAATGTCAGATGGGACTGTCAGATGAACTCCCCTGCTCCTGCATTTCACATTGGAAACTGCAAACACCTGTCAGACCCCTGTCACCTGATTAGGGACTGTAAATATACAGCTTGACTTCCATGAGCCTCTTGTAAGGATCTCACAGCATGGGATATAGCTGTCCATAACATGCCAAATGACTCCAATGACAACAGGTGCAGGTGTATGCTCATTTATTTCTGCCACATTTATTTTTTCTTATTGGTCTCGTGACATGATTGAATTGTCACCTGATATACTGTATTTGCTGCTGTAGCATGTTCTGGTTATATTATATAATCATAATAATAATTATCATAATAATCATAGCTCTTGCTGCCCTCTCTCCCTGTTCAACCATCACCACCCATAATGGGCTTGTATTATTAATTTTACATGCTTATCCCACATCACATATTTAGGGATCAGGGAACGTTTTTTTGGGTATGTCTGTTTTGGCCCAGGTCTTTACTGAAAAAGGGAACTGGGAAATCTCCTGAATCTCCCAATGGCCAGTATGGAACTGGTTCTCAATTAACTTACCTGGTTAAACAATTGGTTCAATGTGTTCTGGCTCACCCATGCTCTGTATGTGTGTGTGTGTGTGTGTGTGTGTGCGGGTGCATGTGCGTATGTGTGTGTATTTAAAAATGTATTCCCCCAATTTTCTCCCAATTTGGTGGCCAATTGTATCCTCTGTTTCTTCAATTCACCCTACCCCATGAGCCTGCCACCCGCAACTACGGGACCAGCCACTACCCTGAGGGCAGCAATGAACCACTTCCTTTGACATGGAACTTGTTTATTCATTTTGCCTACAGGGAAACTTTCTGTGCTCGCGGTGAGCTCTCCCTCCCCCAGGGGCAGACAGCCAATCGTCATCCCCGAGCAGGACTCCCGGCCAGAGCCAGCCTGACACAGCCAGGGATTGAACACTGGCTTCAGTGGGCAACCTGCACTCTGGGGAGTGCCTTTACCGGTTGCGCCACCTGGGCCCCCATGTGTGTTTATTAAACTAAAGTTAAATAAGTGTTTTTCCCCTGCTACAGGCATATTCTGCTCCGCGTCCTCGGATAAGTGTCTGTCGGGACCGTGCCAGAACGGGGCGACCTGCGTGGATTCCATGGACGACTACGTGTGCATCTGCCCGCAGGAGGAGGTGGCGTACATGGGCAAGGACTGCGAGGAGCTGTACGATGGCTGCGCCTTCGCCGGGTGCCCCGACTGCACCAGCACGCCGGGAACCGTCGAATATGCCTGCGCCTGCCCGCGTGGCTTCACCGGGCCCAACTGCACGGTCAACATCGACGACTGCGAGAGCGCGCCGTGCAAGGAGCCGCGGTCTGTGTGCGTGGACGCAGTCGACGCCCACTTCTGTGTATGCCCTGCAGGACTGTCGGGGGACGACTGCGGGATGGAGGTGCGTGACTGCGGGGCCGAACCGTGCCTGAACAACGGCACGTGCGCAGCGGGGCCCGGCGGCTTCGGGTGCGAGTGCCAGCCGGGGTTCCGGGGCGAGCGTTGCGAGGAGGACGTGGACGAGTGCCTGTCCCGCCCGTGCCGGAATGGCGCCATCTGCCTGGATGGGCCGGGCGAGTACCGTTGCTTCTGCGTCCCGGGATTCCAGGGCTACAACTGCGAGATTGACATCAACGAGTGCGCCTCGCGCCCCTGTGAGAACAACGCCAGCTGCGCCAACGAGAAGGACCGTTACGTGTGCCACTGCCTTCTGGGATACACAGGTGAGCGCAGCACGGGGAGCTCTTTCCATGAGAATTTTAAGAACCCCTGAAAACAGGCAGTAGCCTATTTTGCCACTGAAATAGCCTCATGTTCCATAAACTCAAATAATATGACTACAATAAGGAGTTAATTCTTACGGGTAATTTTAATTTGAACGGGTCTGAAAATAAATCAATAAAAAGTTAAAAATGACATTAAAAAACAAAGGTTTATTAGAGACAAATATGATTTAGTTCAATTAGCCAATGGTCCAACAAGGAGAAAAAATAATCAAAGGCACAATTATATAAATTGAACTATTTGCTGGTTTCAGGGATTTCACCATTCGCGTTTTGTATTGCACTTTTCAAGGTCCAAGCGAGCACACGTTTACATATTATATATGTCATTTAGCAGATGCTTTTTTCTATATATTTCCCAGTAGACAGAGAAGACACTCACCAAACAAAACAAGGTTTTTACAATGTGGATTGTTTCACCTGTTGTTCTATCGGTGTTAATATTCTATTCTAACATTATGCCATCTTTTCTTTGCATCATATAGCCTACTGTTTGTTTTGTTATGCCCAATGTTTATTTTTGTGATGTCACTCCAACTGTTTCTCCTCTCTGTTGGTGTTGTATTCCTATGCTGTAATACGGCGTTGTGGCGCTATGCCTCATTGACCAATACTTCTATTTCTGTATTATCTGTATATTCTTCTTTTTTCTCATGGTTCCCTCACTGCTCCGTATCAATTTCTATTGATACATAGTATATACTCTGAAGACTAGTTCTTTCGAAAATCTGGCCCTGATTGTTAATTGTCATTTTATGTAGTTACTGCTGCCCTCATATAGCTACCCATGAAATGCACGCAATATATGTTTTGTAAGTCGCTCTGGATAATAGCATCTGCTGAATTAATGTCATTTGATAATAGAAATTAGCCATATGTAGTGTAGCTGCAGGTTTGAATCCAAGGTGTGACAAAGTTGATATACCCCTGACCCAGGGAAGTATAAATTGGGCTTTTTTGTGGCTGGCTGAGAAAAAGCCAAAGACATCTCAGTCAAAATGAAGGCTCTGTCCTGTGTGTAGTCAGTCAAAGACACACCAGGTAGAGATTTGAGAAAAGCAGAAGGCCAATCAAGAAGGATTTTTGACACGAATGCATGTTCTGTGTTTACATTTCTGTAAGTGATGTCCCAGCAGATATATCCATGGCAGTTTATTTTAGTAGAAGTAAAGTAAACACCTAAGGAAAGAAGCAAATAAATAATTGAACAGTGCACACAAAGTAGATTTAAATTAACTTAGTAAATAAATAAATATGGCACTGCCTTAATGATAAATGTTTCATAAATGTTTTAAATGATAAATGTTTTAAATTATAATTAATGAATTCATTACCTCTTTTTCTCCCAGCCCTTTCAGTCAAAGCTCCCTTTGGCAGATAAAAGGACATTAAATTAGAATCATGACGGCTTTTTCAGCAAGTATCATGAGTGGTCTCAAGTTGCTCTCTCATCATGATTAAATTAATGATCCTACACCACTGATTTCCACACAGGTAACAGGGAGTACATTAGTCACATGATTCAGCCCTATTGCCCCACCCCACCCCTTTTCCCCAGCGATTTTGGTTGGATTTACATAAATTAATTTGCCCTTTGCTTTGTCATTTATCAATAGTTTTTCCTCAGACAAAGTATTCAATGATATTCACAGTGATTTCCTAATTTGGTATGCTGTATATTATTTTATGACTGTCCATCGCGTGCATGGGGGTATACGTAGACCAGAGTGGGTACCAGCCAGAGCGAGAGAAAGCATCTGTGGTATTTCTAGTGGCGTGTTGTTCGCTGAAAGGGGAATTCTGCGGTACAACTGGAATTCTTCAGTGGCTGAAGATCTCAAGTGGCAAACAGAACTGCCAAACCAAGAGCCTCGGAATAATGGGGCGGTTTCTCCATGGAGTACTTACACAGAAACGTACAAACACAGCCTTTTGGCCAGGACTACGATCCAAAGAGGGAAATGATTTAATCAACCATGAAATCTTGCAATGACCGCGACCATTTTCACTCTGCAGGGTTACTCATTGTTACCACTGCTACTAAAAGGGAATGGGACTTAAAGGCTGAACCTCCATTTCAAAGGTTTCCACCCAAAATCCATAGACCGTAAACCACAGCTTTGTGTTTGGTTTACCTATCATGGGATGGCGGTTGGATTCACAAAGTTCGAATTTGCAGTAAAGCCGTCCTCTCTGGTTTAACCGCTTCTCTCAGACCTGAAGTTTAACTTGAGAAACACTCTGATTTACGGGGTCTGATTGAGATGGCGGCCAGGCGGGGGCCTCACGGAATGCAGGCCGAGGGGATTGGGGCTCTAATCTCCCAGGACGTGACTCCCTGGACGCGGGCAGGCGGGTGAACTCCACGTAGACGGTGTCTGCTGATAACGCACACAGGTAACAGAAAGCAGGCGGCCCTCCACCCTCTGCCTGACAGCTGCACAGATAAGCCAGGCAGGGGGTTGCAGTCAGTGCACCGTTAGGGCTAAGTTATTCTGCACTAGTTCTTCCTTATAAGGTCACTCGGGGCCAAGCCTAAAATCCTGGGGGTCGGCCGTTTCTGCCCTCTCGATTAATGGCCGGAGTGTTTCGGGAATGGCCTCGTTGTTCAGTCCCTCCCTGGGCTCAGGTCCAGGTTTTCCAGCTGTCTGAAATGCCAGTGCTCTCATACCTGGGGAGGGAAGCTAAGTTGGTTTAGTTGAGACAGGTGGTTGAGTGTCAAAGTTGGCACAGTCAGGATTTGATGATCTGCTGAATCATCGCAGTTTTCAGAGCTGCTGTTCTTTGCTTTTCTCTGTGAGGAATGAAACTTTGGAATGAGGGATGAGTGCTTTTCATCCCCTCCACTGTGTTTTCAATGAAGGAGTGAATGGTGTATACACCCTTTCATCTGTTCCCTGTTCTGTGTTTTCTGCGAGGGATTAAAGTGTGCCAATCCTTTCATGTTTTCACCACTCTTGTCCTCCCTCTGTTTTCTGTGCGCAGGAGTGAACTGCGAGGTGGAGATAGATGAGTGTGGGTCCAGCCCCTGTCAGAACGGGGCCACCTGCCATGACCAGGTGGGGATGTACACCTGCGAGTGCGTCCTCGGGTTCGAGGGCCTGGACTGCGAGATCAACATCGACGAATGCGCCAGCACGCCCTGCCTCAACAACGGCACCTGTAACGACCTGGTGGACAGGTACGGAACTACACCTGCACACCTGGATCTGTGCAGATCTATCAACGAGGCTGTCCACATCATGCATTTAGCCTTTACAGGAACAGCGACGGGCAGTCACAGTGCCCCATACTGGAAAAGAGGGTATTTATTAAGTGTGTGTAAGCAGAAATATCACTCTTTGGCGGTATAATGGTATAATTATAGCATAATGGTTAGAGAGCTGGGCTTGTAGGGAACTCAGAGATTGCAGGTTTGATTCCCAGGTGAGGGCCCTGCCACTGCCCTTGCACCTGTGAGTAAGGTACTTAACCTGAACTGGTTCAGTAAATATCCAGCTGTATAAATGAATTGTATTTAAAAAAAAATGTTTTAAAGCTGTGTAAGTTGCTCTTAAGAGAGTCTGCTAAATACTTAGTTGCAAGATAAAAGTGCTGCAATATAAAAGTTCCAAACTCCTCATGATGTCTTCATACATTATTGCAACCTGTAGAGCTGGTTGCAGATGAGAAATATCAAACTGAGTAAAGACCTTGGCACTGTTTATCTTCATTCAGATTTTACCTAACAGTGGCACTGCTAAATCATTGTTTGATCTCCTCCTCCTATGTTGTTGTACCTACCTCAGTACACCAGTAGAGGGCACTCGTATCCACTGCAATCACCTGAGTATTTTGGACAGTGCAGAAGATTTCACAATTTCACATGAAGAAAAGAGGGGTGTTAATGTAACATGTTTGATTGGTTGTGTATAAATCTAATCAAATGAGTTTTTCAAAATGATTGTGAAAATAGTGGTATAAATGTAATAATTTGTTATGCAGATCCCAGAAATGGCCCCTGTTTATTTTTGATGATAGATGTACGGGGGGTGAGTGACAGGTGAGTGGTCCTGTGAGGACAGCTGTAGGGAGCCCGTGGTCGTGCGGTAAAAGGCGTGTGATTCGTCCCCCAGGTATGCGTGTGACTGCAGCGACACAGGGTTCATGGGAGAGCACTGCGAGGAGGACATCCCTGAGTGTGCGTCCAACCCCTGCCACAACGGCGCCACCTGTCTGGAGGGGGTGAAATTATACACCTGCGTCTGCTGGCCAGGTGATCCCAGCTGCTCCGCCCCAATCCCTCACCTGGCCTCACCTGTGTCTGTGATCATCTCTCATCTGTGTCTGTGATCATCTCTCACCTGCGTCTGTGACCATCTCTCACCTGTCTCCTGTTCTCCCTCTCACTTGTCTCTGACCTCCTGTACTTTCAGCTGAGTCATCCCTGTATCCAAGGCCGAAACGACCATATATATTGGGGGACCATCCAATATTGAGATATGTCAAAATGTCCCCCCAATATATAGCCTAGCTGATTTTTTTTTTTTAAATGTCCCCCCCAATGTTGACTCCATGGTTACGGCCTTCTGTATCTGACTGTAAAAATGTGACTGTGATGTGTGTGCATGTGTATTTGTGTTTGTGTGTGTGTGTGTGTGTGTGCGTGCATGTGCGTATGTATGTGTGTGTTTGTGTGTGTGTGTGTATGTGCATGTGCGTGTGTGTTTGTGTTGTGTTTGTGTGTGTGTGTGTGTGTGTGTGTGTGTGTGTGTGTGTGTGTGTGTGTGCGTGTGTGTGTGTGTGAGTGTGTGTGTGTTTGTGTGTGTGTGTGTGTGTGTGTGTTTGTGCTGTGTGCTGTGTGTGTGTGTGTGTGTGTGTGTGTGTGTGTGTGTGTGTGTGTGTGCATGCGTGTACATGTGTGTGTTTGTGCTGCGTGTGTGTGTGTGTGTGTGTGTGTTTGTGCTGTGTGTGTGTGTGTGTGTGTGTGTGTGTGTGTGTGTCCTGTTTGTCAGTAACAGACATGTGTGTTTTGCAGGTTACGAGGGGGAGCACTGTGAGGTGGATGTTGATGAGTGTGAGGCAGGGCCGTGTGAACACGGTGGTGAATGCATCCAGCGCTCAGACAAGGCACACTACGGAGAGATGCCAGAGAGGGACTGGGAGTTCTACGCCTACGCCGCTGGATACATGTGCCTGTGCCAACCTGGATACACTGGTGAGTCTGTGCTTACCTGTGCCAACCTGGATACTCTGGTGAGTCTGTGCTTACCTGTGCCAACCTGGATACGCTGGTTAGTCTGTGCTTACCTGTGCCAACCTGGATACTCTGGTGAGTCTGTGCTTACCTGTGCCAACCTGGATACTCTGGTGAGTCTGTGCTTACCTGTGCCAACCTGGATACGCTGGTTAGTCTGTGCTTATCTGTGCCAACCTGGATACGCTGGTGAGTCTGTGCTTACCTGTGCCAACCTGGATACACTGGTGAGTCTGTGCTTATCTGTGCCAACCTGGATACACTGGTGAGTCTGTGCTTACCTGTGCCAACCTGGATACACTGGTGAGTCTGTGCTTACCTGTGCCAACCTGGATACGCTGGTTAGTCTGTGCTTATCTGTGCCAACCTGGATACGCTGGTGAGTCTGTGCTTACCTGTGCCAACCTGGATATGCTGGTGAGTCTGTGCTTATCTGTGCCAACCTGGATACACTGGTGAGTCTGTGCTTATCTGTGCCAACCTGGATACACTGGTGAGTCTGTGCTTACCTGTGCCAACCTGGATACACTGGTGAGTCTGTGCTTACCTGTGCCAACCTGGATACGCTGGTGAGTCTGTGCTTACCTGTGCCAACCTGGATACACTGGTGAGTCTGTGCTTATCTGTGCCAACCTGGATATGCTGGTGAGTCTGTGTTGACCTGTTTCAGTGCCAACCTGGGTATGTATGCAAGTCCTTTATAGTTATAGTTTTATAGGTAATGTTCAATTTTCATGCAATTGCGTTTAGTTTTATGCTTTTATGTATCCCCAAAGCAAGTCGAGCAGTTAATGTTTCTCAATTGATTGTATCCGAGTTGAAATTCCCAATGAAAGCAGTATAATTGAATATATGTTAACATTTATGTGAATGATAAATGTATATATTGAATTATATGTCGTAATTGTGTATGTATTTGTACTGTCTCACCCCACCCAAAATGAACTTGCCCCTAGAACAGGGGTAGGGAACTGTGCTTAACTGAATCTGCGATCCTGAGTTTGTAGTTTGTTGTGGGTCAGTGATCTGCAGTATTGTGGCTGTGCTTTACTGACTCCCTCTGTGGTCCTGCAGGTGAGAACTGTTCTCTGGACGTAGACGAGTGTGAGTCCTCCCCCTGCCAGAACGGGGGCAGCTGTGAGGATCAGGTCAACGGCTACCTCTGCGCCTGTCCACTGGGATACACAGGTGAGGGGTCTGTCTCCCTCTATCTCTTTCCATCTCTCTTTCTATCTCTCTCTCCATTCCTCTCTCTCTCTCCCTCCCAATTCTTCTCTCTCTTTCCATCTCCCTCCATTCCTCCCTTTCCCTATCTATTCATGTCTCTCTTTTTTTTCTCTCTCTTTCTCTCCATTCCTATCTCTCACTCTCCCTCTTTCTCCCTTCCTACAAGGTTATAAACTGACCGTTGTCCCTGCCAGAGGCAACTCTGGGGGTAGAGTGTGATTAGTCATCCCTAACAGAGAAGACTCTGAGGGTAGAGTCTGATTGGTTCTCCCTGAGAGAGGAGACACTGGGGGTAGAGTCTGGGGGAGTGCGGATATAGCGTTTAAGTGTTGGGGATGCTGTCTCCGCAGGTGCGGATTGCGAGGTGAATGTGGATGAGTGTGAGAGCTCACCGTGCCAGAACGGGGCGCAGTGTGAGGACGGTGTGGCCGACTACACCTGCGTGTGCCCTAAGGCTGACCCCGAGGCCCTGCCCTGGGGGGGCCGGCACTGCGACGTGCGCCTGACCGGCTGCGTGGGGCACGTCTGCCAGAACGGTGCCACCTGTCAGCCCTGGGTGGGTGGGGATGGTCACCACGGCAGCACCTGCGTGTGCCCGCCAGGGTTCCACGACTTGCATTGTGGCACGCCCACCACCTTCTCCTTCTCCACGCCGGGATTGGTCCTAGTGGAGGTGCCGCCGGCCAATCGCAGCCGGCGGTGGGTGGAGCCGGGAGAGGAGGAGGTGAGTGTTAGCCTGCGGCTCCGCACCACTCTACCGGACATGTTGGTGTTCCACCGGGGCAACGCCCACAGCTTCCTGTCCCTGGAGGTGGTGGGGGGCGGCGGCCTGCTGGCCAGGGCAGTGCAGGAGGGCAGGGCTCCGCTGGAGGCACGGCTCGAGGGCGCGGTCAGCGACGGGGACTGGCGTGAAGTGGGCGTGGTCGCCGGGGCGGGGCTAGCGCTGCTCCTGAAGGGGGGGGCGGGGTGCGACGTCGAGGGCTGCCGGGCGGAGGACCAGGGCGCAACCTTTGACCCCCCGCTGGGCTCCATGGGGCAGATGTTTGTGGGCGGGGTCCCTGAGGACTACCTGGACGCCACGGAGACCAGGCGTGGGTTTGTGGGCTGCATGGAGGACCTGCAGGTGGACGGGAGGCCCATCCTGCCCCAGAACCTCCCTCCGGACCGGGTCCAGGACATACAGCTGGGCTGCAACAAGACTGAGTGGTGCCGCCCGGACCCCTGCTCCCAACACGGCCTCTGTGTGGACCTGTGGACCCACTTCAGCTGCCACTGCCACCGACCCTTCCACGGGGAGAAGTGCGATCAGGGTACGGACAGACTCACGCACTCACCTTCACTACTCAATCTGCTGATACTGTACGTTCTGTTATGGATATAGAGCAGTGCGATCATTAATGAATCAAAGAAGGGAGCTGTGTGGAGGGAGATCTATTGATAGGGAAGGAAATATTACATGTTCTGTTGTGGTTATAGAGGAGTGAGAGGTATTATGGAATAATATTATTATTGAGTATAATTATTAGGCATTAGGGAAGTCTGTAATGTTTATAGCTGGATTATTAATGGAGCAGAGAAGCCCTGTCATTTGTTGGTAGAATGATCCAGGGATGGGTGTGGTCATAGCAGTAATTAAGCTGCTTAATTAAAGAAGACCATGTCTCATTTCACCTGATGCTTTTGTGGGCTTTACATGGAGAGAGGCTGTGAGACTTTCAAAGTATGCTTAGACATGGGCTTGACCAAGTGTGTTTTTCCAATTATGTAGATGAGTTTTTTCTTATTTGCTATGGAAGTTCAAATTAATTTTGAAGATGGAGAGGTGTCAAGAAGGATCCATTATTGTTCAGTCTCATGTGTCCTGGGATTGTTTTGTTTTGTTATTTTTCTTCTATACAATGGGGGAAATAAGTATTGAACACATCAACATTTTGTCCAGTAAATGTATTTCCAATGAGCCTATTTAAGTGAAATTTGCACCAGACTTTGGTATTAACTCAAAAAATCCAGACAAAAAATCTAAACATTAAAGTCCATATGTAAATAAAGTTGTGTAATGGCCTCATTGGAAATAAATTTACTGGGAAAAATGTTGATGTGTTCAATACTTATTTCCCCCATTGTGTGTATGTATATATATATATATATATATATATATGTATATATACTAACCTTTCTCTTCCTGTTTTATAGGTATGGTGTACAGCTGTCTATGGTGATGTCTGTTGTATTGTTACTGTGCTTGCGCTAGCTGTGATTATTGCCACAATTCTTGCCATTTCTAAATGCACTCACTGTAAGTCGCTCTGGATAAGAGCGTATGCTAAATGCAAATGTAAATGTAGGTTGATTCCTCTCTCGTCGCCCTCCTCAGAGTACCCCTCCTGGACGTTCGGTCACGAGGGCGCGACGAGCTTCGCGGCGTATGACCTTCCCGCCTGGCACGGCTCCGACTTCAGCGTGTCCTTCTTCCTGCGCTCCCTGAAGCAGGACGGCCTGCTGCTCCAGCTGCAGCGGGAGGGGGCGCCGTACCTCAGCGTGTTCCTGCGCCTGGGCCGCATTCTGGCCTCCTCCGCGCCGGACGCGCCCCCCGCCACCGCGCCCGCCTTCCTGGCCGACGGAGAGAAGCGGCTGGTGGAGCTGGCGTTCCAGCGCGGCCGGGTCCTCTTCCGGCACGGGGGCCGGGCGGGGATGCGCTACCCGCTGGGCGAGCTGCCCGAGGTGGGGGTGCAAGCGGGGGACGTGGCGCTGGTGGGGGGGCTGCCGGACGGCGAGGGGGTGACGGTGCGGGGGAAGCCTGGGGGGGCCGCTTTAAGGGCTGCCTGCAGGACGTGCGTCTGGACGGGGTGCGGCTGGACCTGGACGCGTGGAACAGCAGCCTGGAGGCGGAGCCGGAGGAGTGCTACGTCCCCAGCGACGCCCTCAACCTGGAGCCCGGCTGCCTGAGTGACGCCACCTGTCTGGTAGGAAGCCCCGCCTGCACCCCTCTCCACTGTGGGGCGGAGCCTGACCTCACTCCGACCAATCAAATACTTTACACAGAGACGCTGGCCTAGAATGTTGGGCCTTAACTTTTACTCATGATTCAGTGCAGGGTTCTTCATTCACAAACAGTTCAGTGAGTTAATTCTGGTGACTGTTGAACTCGCCAAACTGTGTTGTTGACAACAACTAACACATTTAATGGTAACAAGAAACCAAACAGTTTGCAATTGTGAGTTACAGTGAAGGATAAAGTGTGATTGAATCCAGAAGGCTTTTGTCATACATTTACAGCTGGACGTCTTGCAGAATGCATCACATATGAGCATAAAAATAACAATTGAACGAGATGGATAAAAACCAGCAGACTATATTTATAAATAGACTTTTTGAAAATGAATTTTCATAAGCCCTAAAACCACAATAATACATAATGAACTGAGCAAGATCTTATTCTGAAATGAGAAATTAATAACACAAAGATATTCATAGATTCATAGAGAGATAGATTGAGGGATTCCTTTTGAGACAGTTGGATTCATTTAATCCAATCATATACAGTTTAGAGTATGGTAAATGCAGAAGTAAGGTCAATTTAGATAGTCCACAAAGGTGTAATTGAAACACAGTAGATCCAGTTGGATGGGGAAAGCTCAATGCTGATGTGAGAGCTCTACTGGTGCAATCTCTCTCCGCTGGTCAGTTGTCATAGTGTCGGTCCAGTTTGTCTGTAGGAAGGTGGCCTTACCTGTCTCTGGCCTGCAGGTGGAGCCGTGCCAGAATGGGGGAGAGTGCACGGTCACCTGGAATGACTTTGTGTGCACCTGTCCGGTCCACTTCACGGGACGGACGTGCGAGACGCGCGTGTGGTGCGTCAGCGACCCCTGCATCATGGGCGGCCGCTGTGTAGACCTGCCTGATGGATATGAGTGTGAGTCCAAGGGCCCTGACCCCATAACCTCACTGGCCTATACACACTGACAGGTTCTGACCCTATAACCGCCTACACACTGACAGGTTCTAACCCCATAACCTTCTACACACTGATGAGTTCTAACCCCATAACCTTCTAAACACTGATGAGTTCTAACTCTATAACATTATAGGCACTGACTAATGCTGACCCCATAACTTTACACACACTGATGGGCTCCTGCCCATATAACCTTCTACACACTGGTGCCCAGGTGTCCACCTCTCCTTGCACTGCTCTGTGCAGCTGAGCTCAAATCCATTATCATGCTTAGCAGACACCCTCATTCTGGGCAACTTGCATATCTGCCATTTTATGATATTATCCAATCATAGTCATATTTTGTAAGTTATGTGTTGTGTATTCCATCAAAATGCCCAGAAGACCCATGACTGAATTGCCCTGTTCAGAAATAATAATTATAACATGATAAAAGTAGTTTTGGGGCAATATGAAAAGATAATGTTATAAAAATTAAAAACCACTCTGTGCCCCCCAGGCCTCAGCAACGCCACGTTCGCGGGCGAGGCCCTTCAGTACAGTGCGGCCGGCTCCCTGGTCGCCCCGGTGACCAGCGTCTCCATGGCGCTGCGCACGCGCACAACGGACGGCGTCCTCCTGCGGGCGGAGCGGGGGGCGGAGCTCTTCAGCGTGGGGCTGCACAACTCCTCCCTCCTGGTGCGCATCCGGCATGACAACAGTGTGGAGGTGCTGTCCTTCGCCAGCCGCCGGCCCGTCGCCGACGGCAACTGGCACCGCGTCCGCGTGTACATGGCGACCCCCCAGCAGGGGGCGTCGCGCTGGGTGATCGCGGTGGACGGCTGGAGCGAGGGGGCCAGCCCCGGCGACGCCCCCAGCCTCGACTTCCTGGGCGAGGCGCCCGTGTGGCTCGGCGAGGACTTCTCCGGTTGCCTGGGGGACGTCCGGGTGGGCGGGGTCTACCTGCCCTTCGTGGAGGACGGCCGGCCGCCGCAGCGGGCCCGGTTCGTGCGGGAGTCCGGTGGCGACGTGACGCTGGGGTGCGCGGGGCGCCCCGTCTGCCTGTCGCAGCCCTGTCAGAACGAGGGCACCTGCCTGGACCTGTTCGACCTGCTGAGCTGCTCCTGCGCCCCGGGGTGGGAGGGGCCGTTCTGCGAGCGCGACGCAGACGACTGCGCAGCCGGGCCCTGTGTGCGCGGGGTCTGCGCAGACCTGCTGGCCGGGTTCCGCTGCGACTGCCCGCCGGGGTACGGGGGCGAGCGCTGCCAGGTGGACCTGGACGACTGCGAGGGCCACGGCTGCAGGAACGGGGGCAGCTGTGTGGACGGGGCGGGGCTGTACTCCTGCGTCTGCCCCCCCGACTACACCGGACCCCTCTGCCAGTGAGTGGCCTGCGCTAAAATACATCACTTCAGTCATTCATCTCATTTATAATATAAAAATATATGTATAAATTATACTGTATATTATAATTGACAATGAATTGCATGTATAAGCTAATATTATATTGTGTGCTAGAAATTAGAAGTACTACATAACATTGACAAATACCAAAAACAAATCTTAGTGTTGAGTGAATGAATGAATGAAAAACAACTGGTGTCCCGCCATTAGAGCTAGAACACCGGGAACCTGCCTCCAGTGTGAACAGAAACGTTCACAAACCGTGATGTTCATCCTAACATCTGAAAAAGAAAGGGGAAACGGGGAAAGATGGCTGCTGGGTTTCTAAATGTTCTCATATTTGAGCAAAAAGCCCAAAGGCAGGTGAAAGGAAGGTGGGTTGTTTAAGGTGGGTTTGGCGCACGCTGGCTGCAGTGTGGAGAGTGTCATTCCCTCTCTCTCCAACAGGTGGCCCTTCCCACCCCTGCGGTGCGAGGAGGATGTACAGTGTGCTAACGGTGGCGTGTGTACGGATGAGCCCTGGGGAGCTGCCTGCACCTGCAGGCCCGGATACACAGGGGACAGGTGAGATGCAGGCTCGTACACACTCTGACCAATGAGGGTAGAGTATGATTGTCATGTGATTTAACTTCACAGCCAGACAGTGGAACTGAAACTGGAACTACAGTAGCTCCATGGGCTACATTCTATTTGGTTTGGCACCAATAAGTGGATATGTCACTGTCTGGCTCTATCCGATCTTAACTGGATTATGGATTATGTTGTACACATGTTAAAACAGCCGGAAGAATCACAGGTGTGATACAATTATTAAACAGCTTAAACAATGCAGGTATAAAACACACAGACATGTAGACGCATTCAGATTAAAAGGCACTGAAATGTGTGTGTGTGTGTGCGTGCTTGCGTGCGTGTGTGTTTATTTTTTGGTTTGTGTGTGTGTGTGTGTTTATGTTTGGGTTAATGTGTGTGTGTGTGTGCATGCGTGCGTGCGTGCGTGTGTGTGTGTGTGTGTGTTCCAGGTGTGAGCTGGAAGCAGACGAGTGTGAGTCCAGCCCCTGTCTGAATGGGGGGACCTGCCTGGACCGCCTCAACAGGTTCCAGTGTGTGTGTGTTCCCGGCTTCATCGGCCGCCACTGCGAGAACAGCGTGAGCGACAAACTACACTCCTCCTTTCATTGTTCTCCTCCTCCCCAAACTCCCATCTTCCCTCCACTCCTCCTTCACTACTCTCCTCTTCTTCGCTTCTCACCTCTTCGTCTCTTCTCTCTTCCCTTCCACTTCTCCATCACTCTCATCTTCTCTTTCCTCCTCTGGATCACACTGGGTCATTTTGAGTCTTTGCTGCTCCATCCGCCTCATCCACCAAATAAAAATCGAGACCAATTTAACATAAATAGTAAATAAATCTCAAGTTAATACTGATACTGTACAAATGTAAGAAATAACTGAGTTTTGGACAAGAGAGAGTTGTTTCAGTCGATGGTAGCGTGAATTGACAGGATAGCGGGAGATGACGCTTGCGGCGGTGTGTTCTGCAGAAGCAGGAGCAGAGGGACCGCGTGCCCTGGCTAGTGGTGGCCATCCCGCTGGGCTGCTGCTGTGTGCTGCTGGCCGCCATTGGGCTGATCGTCATGGTGATGACAGCGCGGAAGAAGCGCCAGTCGGAGGGCACATACAGCCCCAGCCAGCAGGAGGTGGCAGGAGCGCGGCTGGAGATGGACAGCATGCTGAAGGTGCCCCCCGAGGAGCGGCTCATTTGAGCGCACCCCCACCCCCCACCCCAACATCGCCCCCTCCACACAAAGCATATCTGTGGATTGCCATTGCCAATTAAGGGAATCTCTCTCACAGCAGCAACTTTTGTGTTTGTGCGTGTGTGTGCGTGTGTACTTGTGAGGAAGCAAGTTGCGATAAAACTCACGACTTTTCAAAGTGAGCTTTGAGAGACTTGGGGCCTCATTTATAAAAAGTTGCGTAGAAACCATCCTATATTTGATCTAAGATCATTTCTGAAATGTGCGTAAGTGTGATTCAGAGAAACTGAACGTACGCCCAAAAAAAAACGTCGTACGCCAGTCCCCCAGATGTGAAATCTATAAATCGCAAATGATCTTGAAATTGTGCGTAGCTGAATGGTTTTAGATCTCCGCCTTGTAAACGCCCCTAATTAATATAATTAGCATATAAAGGAGCACGAATCAAAACAGAAATTTTCTACTTGATAATGGCGAGCTGCAAGAAAAGAATTTTAGCGAGGCGGAAATCGAGGTCTTGTTGGCGGAGGTGCAGCTGTGTGCAGGGACGCTGTTTGGGAGCCTTTCCAATGGCTTTACCAGTACAACCAAGTACGTGGCCTGGCAGTCTGTAGCCCAGGCTGTGAACGTGGGGGCAGCAAAGGTCCCTGAAGGACGTAAATAATTTTTAAACTGATTTAAAACTGAGGTCAAAATCTCTAATAACTCGTTCCCTTCTTATTGCGCGGTTGGCGATATCTTCGAGAAGCGAAGCCATTCTATTTTATAGCCTACAGATTGACCGAAGTGTTTTACACGCGTGGAACCATAATATGTATTAAATACATTTCAAGGATGTGTCAATTGTTCTAATTGGGGTAGTTTTGGAAAACCAATGTGTGTTTTTGTTTTGTTTTCCACAAGTAGCTTAGCTTATGTTGTTTTAATTTATTAATAAATGTATTGTGCAAACCATTACGTATAGCCTAAGCAATGTGTTCAATCTGGTAATACTACTACTACTACTACTACTACTACTAATAATAATAATAATAATAATAATAATAATAGGCAGCAGACATGTTGGCGCTGTTAGATTTCCGAATACATTTTACATTACATTTACATTTTAAGCATTTAGCAGATGCTCTTATCCAGAGCGACATACAATATGTACATTAATACATGGTAGGAACAATCATAGTACGCGCAAGAGATCAGTGCAGTAATACAGCAATAAACCATTGCAGGCAGCCGCGTACCATACCTGTAACACTGGGAAGGAAAAGGTTAGTCCATTATTATTTTTTAATGGAGTAAGCAGGGGTATATAGTGTTGAGCAAGTAGGCAGTGGTGATGACAATTAGCTAGATGTACAGAATTCAGTGGTAGTGGAGTCTGAAAAGGTGGGTTTTGAGTCTCTCGCGGAAGATCGCAGGTGATTCCGCGGTCCTGACCGATTGCGGAAGATAATTTCACCAGCGAGGGGTCAGGACAGAGAAGAGACGAGACCGCGAATACCTGCAGTACTCAAACATTGCCACAAGGAAAGTGCGTACGCCAGGTTGAAACCTGACGTGGAGGTAAGTACTTTTCCACGTCAAAGACCGTTTTTATAAATCAGAACTTTGACGTGGATTTGAGCGTACGCACGTTCTAAGATCAAATTTGTGCGTAAGTACGTTTTATAAATGAGGCCCTTGGAGTGGCTAAAACAGTTCAGGTGGCTTGGCCCCGCCCCCATCTCCACAGGGGCATGGCGCAGAGACACTCTCACAACTCTGTACTGGGGGAGGTGATAACAGAGTGACAGACATACTGACCAATGAGGTCAGGCTATGTAACGACATCACAGTGTCAAGGCAACCAGGTGGCGATGTAAATCCAGCCATGGACACTCCTGCATGAGTACATCTCGGGAGGACTCTTCCTTTCCGAACACGCACATCTTTCCAAGGGCGGGTGGGAGGAGGAAGGAGAAGGCTGACTTTGTTGCCTTGGTGGCCTGTTGCAGACTCCTAAAAATGGGCCGTGTGGGGTGGGGTGCTGGAGCGAATGGCACTCTCGCGCCAACCCGTATCTTCACCCCAGCATCCACAAGGCCCCATGGGAGGGGACAAGTGCAAACACTGCCTGGCGTGGTGCCATGCCCATCTCATCATCCACAGGTTCCAGCACTCTGTCAGAGGCACATGTCAGCCTGCCTGACAAACCTCTGAAATCTCTCTCTTGTTCTTCCCGGTTTGGTTTCTTCCCCACTTGGTTGTTTTTGCTCTGATCTGTAATAATGTACAGTAAATGTATATCTTGAGCTTTTGTGTGTCCCTAATATTTTAACGAGCTAATGTGTGTTTTGTTGTAAAAGCAGTTAAAACTCCAGCAGTAAACTGACATAAAGGAGTGGGCCAAACTGGCCCTCAACACAGCCTGCAGCTGAGTGTTGCTGTAAATAAATATTTATATTATTGTTTACAAATTTACGATAAAACATAAAAAGAAAAAATGTTTTTTTGTGGTACACACTTCAGAAGAATCAACGCTCTCCAGAATTGACAGAGGATGTGGTAGTGATGGAGCGGGCCTACTAATACGTTCAGGCATTCCAAATTGGGAGAAAAAGAAAATAATCCAAGTTAAAATAATAAAACGTAAAAAGTGTTGATGCTGGCGATCGAATACAGTAAAGGTGCAAGATCCTTAAATAATGATAATGAGCACAGGAGGAAAAAGGACACACAGCAAAAAATAACTTTATTTTGTATGTCTTATCATAATCACCTATGCTATTTGTTACAAATACAGATGTCAAGTGTGGTAATTTTAAACTATGTTCACATGTCGCTTTTACAAAGTCCTATATCCAAAACCAAGTAATGTATCGGGTATCGGACAATATAAGACTTTGAAGAAGAAAAAAAAACCTCAAACTGAATGTTGGAGTTTTTCCTCTGTGTAGGACCTGACCACCACTCCTGTCTACCTCAGCTTCTATGGTTACTGTTTCTATGATTACAGCTCCACTAATATCAATATCACTCTTCACTCAAGGTTTGAAGATAGGTAGAACAGCACTGGAAATGTATGTAACTCTATGAAGCATCTACTGTACTTTTTTTCACCCATTTCATTTGCATCTTGTTAGATAGGACATTTTATTTTTTGTTGTTTCTGTTTCTGTCGACTCTTGTTCTTAAATGTTATGATCTTATTTTGGGAGATTGTGTCACTGTAGTTCACCTGACGAACACAAACAGTGATGTTAAAGCTGCTGATGCTGGATGTTCTTTGAATGATGTCAAACTTCCATTATGGACTGTGGAACTGTATGTGCTTCCCCCTGTAGGCTCCTGCACTGGAGAAATGTTTTTCACCTTCTCAACACAGTTTGGACTGATGTTATTTCTAGCAATGTAAAAATGTGTCAAATAACAACCTTTGCATTTCTCCGCTTCTTGAAAAGATAAAATATACACAAACTACCATTAGAAAAAAACTAGCTGTTTATTTCCCATTTTAAATGGAGGAGTTGTTTGGTAAAATGAAAGACCTGTAGAGCATTTCCAGTTAAACAAAAGGTGAAATGGAAGCTGTACTACCTGTGCGAATCTGTGTGAAGCGGTGTTTGCCTTTCTGACCCAAATACACATCATTACATAACTGTGACATGTCTGTTCATTACATAACTGTGTGTTCAACTGTTTGTTGTTTTTGTATTGCTGTCAGTGTTTTCCATTAAATCATAGGCACACTGTGTACACCTGCTGACTACCAGCAAGACGTGATGTCACCTTCTTAAATCCCATGCTAGCTATGTTGTACTAAATGAGATGTTGAGATGTGGCTTGATTGTCTAAATGGATTTAAGATGGAAGTTAAACTTCTCTGTGGGGCTTTGACTTGACAGCCAGGCTTCATGAACCCCAAGAGCAGGTGGAGCGGCCATGTGGGGTCAGTGATGTGGTGTCAGTGACAGTGACTCTGATTGGAGCCAGTCAGAAGCTGTGTCTCAAATCATGTTCAGTAAAATATCCAGCTGTATAAATGGATTGTAAAGAAATGTAAACTGTAAGCATACTAAATGCCAGTGCTCCTAAGTTCGCACTCCAGTTCATGCTCAAAGTACACACTCTGGAGTGTGGAAGCACAGTAACATGAACAATAACATTCAGAACTGGGATGCACTTTGTGTTGAGCTTTGACCCATGACCTTTAACCTTTGCTTGAACTATCCAGAAAAAAATGCCATGAGAAAGGCAATGCCGTTAGTAAACAAACCAGAGAGGAATAGATTGTTAGCTAGCATTTTTTTAAACACAGGGTGAACAATGTAATTCTGAAAGTCCACATTTATTGGACACTTTCTGGTGGGAACAGGAGGGGAGTTTTTAACATACCTGATACGATAAACATATTGTACATATACATACAATATTACAAACATGCATTGAGATATTGAAAAATACTTTGTCTACTTTTGGTTTGGCAGCTTATAGATCTGAAAAATGTTGGATTCTATACTTGCAGTGCGTATAATGAGCCATTGGTTGGGGGTGGTTTGGAATAGAACACAGGAGAAAGGTTTGAATTTCACATTCAAATTCCATAACGGAAGTTAGGACAGAAGCAGCAGCTGGGAACTCTCCTGCCTTAGTCTCCAGCAAACACCCACATCCTGAACAAATGAAATGGACTCATTCATAAAAAAACATTCTATCTTTGGCATTCGGTTTTACGAATCACAATTCCCCGTGGTCTTCAAGTTTGCCATTTGTTTCTTCACAAAATGTTGACTTTTTATGTTTTGTTCAGCAAGTGACAAGGTTGTGAACTTCGTCCTCACAACCAAAACCTACAGAACAATGTAAAAATGGCATATATGTATTTACACAATAACAAACGTTTTAACTTTTTTACATTTTGGCATCAATATGAACATAAAGCAAGTTCTGGAAAACACTTTGTGGCTGTGGAACACCTGCTGGTTATACCTGAAAAGCACACAGTGAATTTGCACTATTTCACTGTCGGCTGAACTCCACACTCCCCTCTGCACACCTGTAATGCCACTGAGTGCAAACATGCGTTTGGTTGAACAGTCCCTCTGATAAATTGAAATCAACCTAATTTCTCATCTCCACCCTGAAAAAACTAGGATCATCTCATCTCATCTCATCTTCAGCCGCTTATTCCTAGTTAGGGTCATGGGGGGGCTGGAGCCTATCCCAGCATGCATTGGGGCGAGAGGCAGGAATACACCCTGGACAGGTCGCCAATCCATCGCAGGGCACTACATACACCATTCACTCACACACTCATACCTACGGGCAATTTAGACTCTCCAATTAGCCTAACGGGCATGTCTTTGGACTGTGGGAAGAAACCGGAGTACCCGGAGGAAACCCACGCGGACACGGGAGAACATGCAAACTCCACACAGAAAGGCCCCTGGCCTGATTCGAAACCCGAGACCTTCTTGCTGTGAGGCGACAGTGCTATCCATTGCACCACCGTGCCGCCTAAACTAGGATCAACCTGACTAAAAACAGGACAATGTTTGCTACACTTCATACTTTACACTTGTAATGTTTTTTTAATTTTTTAAAGCTAATCATTTGAGAGCCAAAGGTTCTCTACTTCTGCTGAACTCTAATGATGATGGGTGCTGTTGATTCATACACCCAACTCTAGCTGAACTCCACAGCAGTGTGAACGACCATAGAGGGAGCAGGTGTGCACCCAAGCAGGTCTGCTCCATCCCGTTCCCCGTGGAAAGGTCAAGGTGGCCTGACCTCTGACCTCTAACCCAAGCGGAGTGTCCAGTTGTGATGGGAGAATTAACTCTTCATAAAGCCTGAAATGGGTACACAGGTCATGTGTTATCAAAGACTCATGGACTTGAATCAATCACAGTGCTCGGTTGTGTGATTGACAGTTCATGGTAGCTCCGCCCATTACAGGGTTCATGAAGCAACAGATTCTAGGGACCGACCAGATACTCAACTCTGTATTCTGAAGATCAAAAGTTCTGCCTCCCTCCCATTGAAGCCAAAAACATTCCAATCTGATGGGTTTTCTGAAAATTCTGAGGGGCATGACCAAGTACAAATTCAATGTTCTGTACTGTAATACAGCACCAGAAACTCCTGTTACCAATTGGAACCTGTAGTTAAGAAGGCAGCAAGGCAACATTGCCCAGGGAGGGAAGGCCAGGTTGTCTGTGTCTCGTCGCACACCAACCCCCGCTGGTCTGCCAGTGTAAAACTGTACACAAAGTGTCTTCCTCCAACTCATGTCTGTGCAAGTTTAATTTGTAGACTGTGGTGTGACAAGAAGCGGCAACTGATATCACGTGTTTTGGAGGAGATCGCATGCTTGTCTACTGTCTCCCGAACCGACAGCAGGGGCGCCAGCTTAAGAGTATGATTGGGCATTCCAAAATTGGGAGAAAAATGGGGGAAAAAACCACAATAAGAAGGAAGGGGTATCTGGTGAGTCTACAGAATCTGTGATCAAGCCTCGTTCTCCTGTCACTGGGCTCCGGGTCCCGGAGGGTCACAGGTTGGTGGGTGTGACCCTGTCTGCCTGCGAGAGTCCGTCGAAAGTCTCCCACCACTGTGTTTCGGGCGGGGCCGCTTGTTGGCTCGCGTCTAGAAGGTCCATGAAAGGATCGGGGGCCGCTGCCGGCGCCCCAACCCCTGCAACCGTCCCGCCCTGAGGCGGCTTCGACAAAACCAGGGGGGCCCGGATGAGGCCGGGGAGGGCAGGGCTGTGCTGGGAGAGGCCACGCTCCAGCCGGTGAACGTGGTCAGCTGGGGGGGTGTAGAGTCTGTGGGGGGGGGCCCTGGTGGGGTGGGGCAGCGTCTGGCGGGTGCAGGGGACGAGAGGAATGGGGTGACCGGTGCTCGGGGCGAGGGGATACAGGCACAGAGAGGGAGCGGGGCGAGAGGGCGGAGTCTGCGGACCAGGTGAGGTCTTCAGGGGGTCCAGCAGGCTGAGCAGGTCCGCTCCCCCATTGCCGATGGCGACGGATTTGGCAATGTCAGCGCTGGCGGCGACAGGCAGGGGGAGCAGCGGCGGCGTCTTCAGGATCTGCCGGAAACCCTCCCACCCCGTGTCGCCCCCAGAGACCTGCAGGGGGGCGGAGTCAGGGGGGGAGAGTTATGCAGTGCTGGGAACGGCCAACTAAATGCCTTCCCTAAGTTTCATTTTCACACAACTTTAAACATTCATCATTCCACTAATATTGGGGTCAATTCCATTTTCAATTGCAAGCTAACTTTCTAAAGGGTGTACTAATAAGTTCCTAGAACTCTACAAATTATGTGATGAATATAAATGGAATTCAATTCAATTCAATTTTATTTATATAGCGCTCTGTATCTCTTTTTATAGAGAACTGTCACAAAGACACTTTACAGAGAACAGAACATACCAGGGTTGAACCCCCAAAAATCAGAAAGTGAGCCAAAACCACTCCACTGGGAAGAAAAAACTCCCCAGTGGGAAGAAATCTTAGGATAAACCTGTCTTATTGGGGGAGCCAAGGTGTCAGTAGTGGTCACTGACCCCAACCCTGATATATATATATATATATGTTTGTAATGTGTGTGTGTATGTGTGTGTGTAATTGGAGGAATGTAATAACAGGTGAAGTGGTAATAATATTTCCGAGATTCCCTGTGTGCTGTTTGAAGTGAAATGAACAGGAGTTCAGTTGACGGCCTGACCTGGTATCTGAAATCGGCTAGCTGCTCATCAGCGCCCCCCAGTGGCTGGATGTCCACAAGGCTTTTAGGCAGCAGGCTGATGGAGGGGCCCTCTGGCTCCCCCTCCAGGCTCCAGAAGATATCGCCCAGCAGGTCGACCTGCGTGACCCTCTGTGGCACCAGGCTGTGTGCTGCTGAGTGGCTCTGGATAAACTCCACCCCCCGATCCTCCTGGGGCTCCTCCGCAAACCCCACCTCCTTCAATGACCTGCGGTGCTGTGGCCTGAAACAATAAAAAACACACTATTACACACACACATGCACACACAGACATGCACATAAACATACACACACACACACACAGTATTATACATACACACAAATGCACACACACGCTATTACACACACATACTCACACATGCGCGCGCACACACACACACACACACACACACACACACACACACACACACACACACACACACACACACACACACACACACACACAGACACACACACACACACCCGCATGCACATTCTCTGTCAGTGCAGATACAGAAATGAGGGAGAGAGGGACCTTACCGCTCAGGGTGTTGTTTCCTCTCTCCTTCTCTCTTTCTAAGAGTGGATTAGTAAGAATGGAGGGGTGAATGGGGGAGAGGTGAATGAGGGAGAGAGGGAGCCTCACCCCTCTGAGCTGTTCTTGTTCTGGACCATGTTAGCCAGGGGCTTCTTCACTACCACTGGCTGGGGAGGGCAGGCTTGCTGGGAGACCACAACATGACCAGGTCAAAGACAGTCCCTTATGACCACAACATTACCAAGTCAATAATAATCACAGTTATGATCATCACGGTCATCATCTTCATCACCACAGTAGCTCACAGACACACAGAACTCACTGACTTGTCTCACCTCCAAAGCTCCAACCCACCTGTCCAACGTGCTCTTTGATTGGCTGCTGCCCATCACACAGCTGTTTATCCTTCCTGTCCTGCTGCTGACTGTCTTTGGTTGCCGGTGAGTGCCCGTTCTCCTGCAGGTCCTGAATGATGAAAAAAGGTCATTTGCATTACTATGAGGTGTGGCTTAGTGGAGGGTCATACACAGGGGGTGTGGCTGGGTGAGAACCAGGGGGCTGTGGTTTAGTTGAGGTTGAGGGGGCATGGCTTCGTAGAGGATGATGGTCATAGTTAAATAATAATAAATGGCAACTATAAACTACAAAAACAAGAACTACAAAAACCAAGATACCTTTTGTTTCAACCGACTCTTCACCTCTTTGATCCCCATCCTGGCGTGATCTTTTGCCTGCAATAAATCATCTCCCCTCATTTGAGTACATCAAGAGATCAGGTGACATAACTTCAAAATCTGAGCCAAACATTCCCAGAGCAACACTTACAAACTTGTAGGCTGTCTTCATGGCTGGGTTGGCCTTTGTCTTCACCGTGTTAAATAGAGCACCACTGCCTTTCTGTTTAACACACGGGAAGTTTAGGGAATTCAGAGCAAGGAGGCAATGAACACATCGTTCATTTGATTGGCTCCCTAAAATGATGTGCATTTTTCTGTGTGCCTGCTGAGCAGCCTGACATGAAGGGGGGCATGAGGGATAGAGTGAGTTCTGTGCTCGTAGTAATGTTCACAGCACAACGTACTGCCCACTATAAACCTTAGTAAAAATGTACTAGCATTCTCTGTAGAGAAAGTACTTCCTGTCAATGCTGTACTAACTTTCTCTGTAGAGAATATACTTCCCGTGCATACCTGTGCAAATTGACCACTGTAAAGAGCTTACTTCCTGTCAGCACCCGCACAAGCCTCCAATGTCTACTTCCTGTTAGGGTGGTACTAACCTTCACTGTGGAGAGCCATTGGTGGTAGCTCCTGTCACTTCCTGTAGAGGAACAAACACAGAGCCTATCATCAGATAGTGTGACATACGTGGAGGAATGATTTGTAAAGCAGGTGTCTAAAGCAGGTATGCACGTGTCACTGTGTGAGCCTAAATTCAAAAGCTTTTATTTCATTTTGAGATCCAATGATTTGTAACTGAGGAACATTCTTGTTACTAACAGTTTCAATCATGAATGATAATCAAGTACGTACTGTATGTTGTTGCTTTATTTTCATTTATTATTTGTGTAATGTAATGTATTTTATTTCACACTGCGCTTTTGGTCAGGACTCCCTTGAAAAAGAGATTTTCCATTTCAGTGGGACTTTCTTGGAAAAATAAAGGATAAATAAAATAGATATACAATTTGTGCAAAGGTAAGGAAGTTTAATGCAGGACTCACCTGCATACTCTCCGGTGTTGATCTCCTCCTCAAACATGTCATTGAAGCCTTCCCCAGAGTTCAGCAGGTCCAAACGGCCATCTATAAACTGCAGGGATGCCAAAGTTAAAGACTGGGTGTGAGTGAAGTGGACTTCGTCACCGCTGATCACATGATCACACGTTCACATGCTGCAGTGTCAGTTCATGGGTTCATCTTGTGTTGCTAACAATTCACCTGGGCGACAAAAAACTGTGTGTGTGCATGTGTGTCTGGTATGAATGTGTGTGTGTGTGTGTGAATGTGTGTGTGTGTGCATATGTGTGTGTATGAATGTGCGTGCGTGTGCATGCGTGTGTGAATGTGTGTGTGCCTGTGTGGTATGAATGTGTATGTGTATGTGTTTGTGTGTGTGTGTGTGTGTGTGTGTATGTGTATGTGTGTGTAGTCCTGTACCTGTTTGAAGAGCTGCAGCTGGATGGCGTTCTCTAGGAAGTGCCTCATGGTGCTGGAGCGATGTGTCACAAAGACCTCCCTGCTGAACGTGATTGGCTCCCCCTGAAAACATGTGACAGGAAGTGTGGGGATGTCACTGACCATAAACGTTCAGTTTGTTTCAGGATTTCATTCCAACTTCTGCTCTTAATGATTTAATAAGCCCAATCATTACTTTGATTTCATGAAGTCAGGAGCTACAGCTGCAGGCTGCACATGTATCCTTGGCGAAAACATTTTACTGTGGCTCTGATATAGCAGTGAACCGGTATTGAGTATACAGCTGTTTAGAAAATTAAAGCCAGAGTACTTAGTTGGAACAAAAACCAGCATACACACTGGCCCTCCAGGCCTGGAGTTGTGCACCCCTGGCGTGTGTGTGTGTGTGTGTGTGTGTGTAGGCATGTGTGTGCTTTCAGACAGCAGCAGGTGTAACTGTGAGGTATTTATACCTACAGTGGCAGGGAATCAGTGCTCTGTAGAGATCAAGGAAGATTGTGGCTGAACAGGAGAGCTCATTAATGAGTTTGATTAGGACAGCTCGTTAATGATGCTGTTTGGAATAGGTTGTTACAATGCTGATCAGGAGACTGTGTTAACGAGGTGATCAGGAGAGCTCGTTAATAAATCTGATCAGGAGAGCTCGTTAACAGGGTTGATTGGGTGTAAAGGGGCAGGGGCTTGAATCACCTGCTGTGTGTCTGGGCTGAAGACAAAAGTGTGTGATTCTGGGACTATGTCACCAAGCTCTCTCAAAAAGCACAGCAATAGAGCCAACAGCGTCAGGGAGGGGTGCACACATCCAGCCCAGTATATGCTGTTTTTTGTCCCAACCAATATGCAAATACTGGTCCACTCCTATATTATTTACTGGACCACAGAACAAACATTTTCACCAAGGATACATGTGCAGTCTGCAGCTGTAGCTCCTGACTTTATCAAAAATATTAATTCAAATAAATGATTGGGCTGATTAAATAATTAAGAGCAGAAGTTGGCATGAAATCCTGAAACTGATCAGCCCTCATTGTAATATATGCCATTTAGCAGACGCCTTTATCTAAAGCGACTTATAGTAATGAATGCATACACTTTTACATATATGTGGCCCCAATGGGAAGCAAACCCACAGCCTAACCTAACCTATAACATTTGATAAATGTTCATTTTTATTTATTTATTTTCCTAAATCCACGCTGTACATTTCCCAATGTTCGGGTAAAAAAAAAAAAAGAAGCTCGACCAGATCTGGCCCCTAGATGGCAGTATTGTGTTAAGAAAACGACATTAGGGGAACACACTGCTCATAACATAACACTGATCTGGACCCCAGGGCTACAGTATCAGGTCTGCACCAGCATCCTACATGATAGGAATTTCACATTTGTATTTCATACCGATATCTGTAACATTGACTAGCCACACTATTTCACACAGGGTATAATACACAGAGTATAACAGAATATAACGTATGAATAAAGTTACAAAATTTTGTTGAAGGTGCTTGTTCAGTCCAGACTGAAAAAATACATGTCAAGAACAGTAAGCGACAACAACACTTTCAATTACTGCATTTCCTCTTTGAGTTTAATTTTAAATAGGATAAAGAAATATGACGTAAATACCATTAAAAGGAAAAAAGGTCCGGCTATTGCCAGCTATTGAAAGCTGCTGTGACGTTTGGTCTAATTTGTTTGATCATCCCTGAAAAGTTTGGGGGCGGTTTTGGACAAACAACGGGGCTTCAAATCCGTAACTTCGATTTTTTAAAGACAAGAAGACGAACGAATACGGGCAGGCCAGGACGCGGTCGCCTCAGGCGCCACGACTTAAACCTTTTAAGGAGCATTTCAGAAACCCGCGCTGGCGGGGAGATGTTTCTCTATTTCCGAAGATAAATGCCACTTCAAATACAAATCTTTGGTTTTTTTTGCTGGTCTAATGTGAAAGCCCATTATCTCTCTGAGAGAGAAACGTGGCTCACAGTCCTTCGGTTCTGGCTATCAGCGCGCGCGAGCCTCATTCGGGTAATTGGCTGTCAAACGCAGGGCCGACAGCAGCTTATCGCTGTCCGCTAGAATCCCGTTAATGAAACGCGATCCTCTCAGGCTCTCCGGATGCGCATTTGCTGTTGCGCTGCGTGGAAATGCGGGGGCGTTGCTGCCATTTTTTCATCCAAGGCCATTAATCCCGTAATTCTGCGGCTTTGACAGCCAATTAATACCGAGAGACAAGAGAGAGATTCCTCTTAGCACTGGGGACGGTATGATGGCGCAGCCATGAGGCAGACAAATCAGTATCACTGACCTCTCAGTCGATCTCTCCGCATAGGCCGACAAGGCCTGAGCCTTGGGCCCAAACGTCGCATGGAGCCCAAAATTATGGGGGAAATATTAAAATTGATATTATTTTGTAATTATTTATATATTTTGGACATAATTTATATTACACTTACACGCCTAATAAATATATGTTAATTACACAGAATCCTTATTATTATTAGTAGTAGTCATAAAAACTAAATAATGCAAATTAAATCGTATCTCCAATCTAATGTCAACTCTAAGAACTCCATCTCCCAGAATGCCATGGGGGTTGGGGTTGGGGGGCCCAAAACGTCAAGTCTCTCTAGAGACGACACGGTCTCTAACAGTACAGACCCACCTCTCTGTCTCTAACAACACAGACACACTTGTGTGTCTCTACTACAGACCCACCTCTCTGTCTCTAACAATAAACTCACCTATGTGTCTCTATTACACACTAACCTGTGTCTCTACTACAGACTCACCTGTGTGTCTCTAACAGTACAGACTCACCTGTATTTGGTGTCTAAAATCTGCTTAAGCAACTGCAAGCACATGGTACTGTATCAGCCCTGCAAACCGTTAAGGGCCAATCACATTTCACCCTGCCTCAAGAATGAGCTTTGCCATTGGCCAGACATAACAACCAAAGCTCAGACTCAGAGTGGGAGACGTAAGTGGCCCTGTCACACAGTACACAATCACACGTTTCACAGAGAAAAAGTGTGTGTGCGTGTGTGCATTTCCTTTCTGTGTGTAATGTGCTGGTCATATTGTGCCTGTGTTGTGGGTGTGTTTGACTTTGTTGTGAGCTCTGGAATATGGGACAGTGTTCTATTCCCCATAATGATTTGGTTTAGATTCCATCTGGGTCAAACTAACTGGGTCAGAAGCCTTCAGACCTAATGATCACATACACCCACCACTACAGGACCAGACCAAACAATATCCCCATCCACTGAGGAGAGAGGGGGGGGGTGCAGGGAAAGAGAGCGGTAGCACAAGAAATTGAGATACAAATGATAGAGGGGGAAAGGAGGAAGAGAAAGAAGGAAAGAGGGAGAAAGCAAGAGAGGAAAAAAGAGCAAGAAAGAAAGGAGGAAGAAGAGAGTGGGTAGAGGAAGGGAGCAAGGAAGAGGGAGAAAGAAAGGAAGGAAGATAGATGAGAGATCAGGGGGAGACTGAGAACCCATGTAGGACAAGCCACCTGTCAGCGATTGTACACACCACTGTAATGAAATTTAGTTCTGCTGTGTTCACTAATGTTGTCTCGACTGACCGGGTCAGGTTCTAACATTTATATTCATAATATAATATATGATATATGCCATTTAGCAGACGCTTTTATCCAAAGCGACTTACAGTAGTGAATGCATACATTTTCAGTATATGTGGCCCCAGTGGGGATTGAACCCACAACCTAAGCGTTGCCAACGCTGTGCTCTACCAACTGAGCCACAGAGAACCAGTGTGATTAAATATTCACTATTAAAGAGCACAGTCGCCTGCCCTGCCTTGCCCCACCCACCCCGCAGCCCCCGACCCCACCCCGCGCCCATTCACCGGCTCCATCCGCAGGGCGCTCCTGTAGCTACCGAACAGGGCGGCCTGTGCTTTGAGGAAAGCCCGTGCCACTCCATCACCCGTTGCCATGGACACCTTCTTCAGCCGGCTCTTCAGGGATGACACCTGCATATGACACACACACACACACACACACACACAGCGCATTACATCATGCAGTGAGCATTACCTCGTGCACACTGCTTTACGTGCATATGTTATGTTCCATCAGCGGAATCTGTTCAAAGCCAGCCTCACGCACGTCCTGCCGTCTGCAGGCGTCTGCGGCATCCCTGCTCTGCTCTGGACAAACGGCTGCGCAGGCACACGCACACAAATCTGCCAGCTTGGTTTGTTCTGTTGATTGCTCCTGGGAGCAACGGATGAAACGGCTCGCTCAATCGCCCCAACCCAGAATCTGGGAAGCAGCTGCTGCACTAAATGTACGTACGTCTGAGGTTCATAACGACCTTCTGTCCCCCAGAGCAGACACGCAGCCAAAGTGATTAAAGTGCCCCAAACACATACATGATGAGGGGGATGGGGGGAGACGGAGACGGAGCAAAAGAGAGAAGTGAAAAGTAGCAAGATCAGTATCACTGCTGTGATAAAGAATAGAGTGAAGCGGATAATGAAAGAACAGGAAGTCCGTCACAGCTTGATGGCGTAGCAGAGTGCCGAGGCAGCAGGTTTTTATGGCCGCCGGGGCCTCTGATGTTGGGCTTTAATTACCACTGTGTCCTGTAAACGGATCTCTACGCCCGACTGTGGATTGAGCCACGGTTCCTGGGACTGGCACCAGGACGCCCGTAAAAAAGCGCTCCGCTGACTCTCTGGCGCTGTTGGACTGCGGTAACGAGGACAGCCACTAATGCCTGACACCTTTATGAGAGCCATCTAGTGGTTAAACAAAGGTACTGTTCTTATCTTGAGGGGGCCACTTGAGGAGTGAGTGAGTGAGTAAATTAGTTATTGAGTGAGTGAGCAAAGGCACACTTTGGCAGAAGAAAGGAAAATCGAAACAGCACAGCTAGGCCGCAGTCATAATGTAAACATTCATTATTGTACCCCTACGCCCCCTCCCCCAGGGCCTCTGATTGGCTCGTTAAGAAGCCACTCCTAGAGCAGGTGGTAGGAGCAGGTCTCTGGTAGAATGCTGGGATATGCACAACATGCCTGGATCCATATAAACACTGTAATTCAAGGAAAGATTACTCCTCTAGATCACCGTCAGGCCCTATGCTCTCTTAAAAATGGTGCAGGTTTGTTGCTGCGGAAATGAGGGGTGATGATATGGTGGGGTGATGGTGTGACTCTCATGCTCACCGTATCGTTAGGCAGGCTCTGGAGATCGTCGTACGGCGTCTCCAGCGTGTTGGTGTCGACATTGAGGATCACCACATCCTCCAGAGACATTGCTCTCACCCTCTGTGCAGAGACAGATTATATTGCACCATTTAACTCTGTGTCGAGAGACAGGGATTAGGACATCACACTTCACCCTCTGCACAGTGAGACAGGAATGATGACATCGTCACTCTACCCTCTGCACAGAGAGACAGAGATGATGACATCATCACTTCATCCTCTACACAGAGAGATCGATTATGACATCACCACTTAACCCTCTGCACAAAGTGACTGGGCTTATGACATTGTCACTTCACCCTCTGCACAGAGGGATAGAGATTATGACATCATCACTTCATCCTCTGTTCACAGATAGATTATGACATCACCAATTAACCCTCTGCACAGAGAGACAGGGATTATGACATCATCACTTCACCCTCTGCATAGAGTGACTGGGATTATGACATCACAACTTCAGTCTCTAGACTAGAGATTGTGACATCATGGATGCCATTCCAGACCATGGGTTACATCACTGCACCAGGGACCCCTGCCTTAGCTGAAGATGCTGGCACAGTTTCCATGGTGAGCATCATAATAAACATGTTTATACATTCCTCAGTCATGAGGACAGTAAGATCAGCGTTTAGCTGTAATGTTTAGCAGCTTACCTCCATCAGGCTGGAATGCACTCCAATAAGGTAAGGCATGGGTGCGCTGTAACAGATCAACACACACACACACAGATGATAGCCAGGAGCACACACGCACACACCTTGGCTAGTAACACACACCCAACCCCACACACACAAAGTTTGAAAAAGCTGTAAGGGGAAAAAAACAAATAAGATGTCTCTATGCACCTTAATTTGTACATGCCCAATTGTTTATTGGCAATGAAGTCAAAAGCAGCATGGCGATAATGACGACTCTGTGCAGAAGTCAGTGTAATCTCAACACACCATTTCTCAGCCCGACATGGAGTCAAATTAGCGTGTGGCTTGGCTTTTCGAAGGGGATGGGTTGGACTATAATAATGAGTTTTTTGGCCCCGGCCCCTCGCCTTGAACACACCCAATTAGCACTGGGCCAGTCAGTCTGCTGGCACACAATCTGCTGCTGGGACACAATGAAGAGAGACTCAGAGCATATTGTCTGCTTTTTATTGAAACGTATGCAAATAGGGGTCTGGTGGCTCCTGAAACACTGTACAGTGCAGTGCAACACCCCCGTATGAAAGCCTGCCAAAATCTGTCATTCATAAACATGCTCAACACAACACATGCTGACCGCCTCTAATTGAAGACCGCGTCCGCCTCCATCAATTCGTTTCTTTTCTTTCCTCTCCTCGGTGCTTAATTAGCGTATCTGTGGTAATTGTGGGTTTTGTGAGAAGCCTGAGTGGGCTCACGCTGTAGGATTAGGACACTTTGGCTCGAGGCAGAATTAAGCTAAGATGTGCAATGCACTAATGAGGAATTTCAATGCCATCCAGAAATAAAAATGTAATCTCTCTCTCTCTCCCTCTCACTCCATTTATCAAGCTCTTTCCCTTCCCCCTCTCTCTCTCTCTTCCCCCTTTATCTCTTGCCTCTCTTTCTCTTCCCTTTTATCTCTCTCCCCCTTTACCCATCTCTTCCCTCTCTCTTTTCTCACCTTTATCACTCAATTTCTTCTCTCTCTCCCTCTTCACCCTATCTACAGTGCCCTCCAGAATTATTGGCACCTTGGTGAAGATGAGCAAAAAAGGTACGAATAAATGTCTTTGTTGTTCATCAGCTTGATTTTACACTGAAAATATGACCGAAATCTAACCTTTAATTGAAGTAAAACAATTAAAACATTTTTTAAATCAACAAAATCTTTCCTCTCTCTCTTCCCTTCATCTATTTCTCCCCCCTCTCTCTCTTTATCAATATGTCCCCCTTTCTCTCTCCACCCCCCTCTTCATATATTTTTCTCTGCAGCTCTGTTGTTCTTATTTGTAAATATTTTCCACCCTTTTAAATTTTCTACCCAATTTGGAGTCTGTACTACTATCCAATCAATGTAGAGATTATAGGCACTTGCCCATTGACAATGGAGACAGGACAAATGCCATCCAATCACAGTGGAAACAGGACAAATGCCATCCAATCACAGTGAAGGCACAACAGAGATTGCCCAATCACATTAGGGCTCAGAGTTTCCCAGCATGCCATACTCACCAGCAGTAGTCTATGAGGTACTGAGGGAGGACAGGGATGAACACGTGCTGCCAGAACATGGGATACAACATGGCCGCCGACCCATGGATGCAGGAGGTTAACTGCAAGACACACACACCCATCCACATACACACAATCACACACTCCTCTGCCAAAGACAGCTTCAAATGAAAAAACTTTTTTTTTTACATTCCTCGTCTATATACTCCTAGTTATTTTGCATTCCTCATCTCTCAAATATCTGAACTCTGCTGCACAAACCCATCACACTTAGTGCCAGTGCCACAAGGCAAACACTGGGCCAACTGGATCCCATTTACTGGGCAATGCCTTAAGGCCTGTGGTTCAGCAGAGTGAAGCTGACCCACGTCACATGACAGGGGTGAGGAAGGGAGGGAAGGTTCCACTCACAGTGCTTAGTTTAGTGCAGCAGATGAGGATTCGGCGTTCAAACAGCATACTAGCATACAGGCGGAGTATGTTAGTGATGTCCACCGCTACAAAATACTCCTTCAGGCTCCTCTGCAGGGAAACACACACACACACACACACACACACACACACACACACACAGATGGAGGGTGAACAGGAAGTGTTTTTGCTTGAGGGAGGGGATGCTGGGCAGGTGAGAATCACACCCTCCTCTCTCAGGAACACCTGAAGTTTCACAATAACATTGTCTGCGTTCATATGCCCTGTTTGTAAATCTGTATGCAATATGCTTTCATTAGCCATTAACTGAGATATAGGTATGAAATACACCTATATAAAATCAAATATATTTTATTTTATATAATATTCAGTAGGGGTGGGTGGGGAGTCAAATGAGGTGCAGCTAAAAATACAATTACATGTCCATGGCAGGTAATAAAGGCTGAACTGTCAAAACGTCAATTATTTTTTTACATCAAATTTAACAAAAGATAAGTTTTAATCCACAAATTGCACTCTTATGCCATGGACATTTGATATAATATCAAATAGAAACACACACAACGGTCCTTGACCCCATTGTCATTCCTGTTGCTTTGTTGCACAACTAATGTGTTATAAATCAAATAAGTCAGTCAGTCATTAAGAGAGGAAAAGGCTGCTGATCTGCTTTCACAACTACTGGTCCTCCACAGTAATGAACACAGCTCGAACCCAAGACTCACGTTTTCAGGAATGCAGGGAAGTTCCCGGGCGTCAGGCACGATAAAGTGGGAATGCTAAACACGGACAGGGAGAAAAAATACAGCATTAAAACTAATTTACTTTACAGTAATAATGAGTTTATTAATCAATCAAAAAATTGTTCTTGTCATCAATCCATCACCTTTTTATTTAATATGGTATTTGTTGAAAGAATAATTGTCACAGTTTCTTATAAACAATTAATATCATGTAGATATATGAGCCGCACAGGAAGAAATGCAGATTTGAGGGACTGGTGATTGGTGAGTGATTATTTAAGGGTAAACTCCGGGTTTGTGTGTGTGATTGGTCGATGACCAGAGGAACATGGTCCACTGAGCGCGCTCAGACAGAACCTCTAGGTAGCATCCCCCCCGCTCACTACACTGGCTGTGAAACGTTCCAAAGTCCTGTAACCCAGCAGTGCGAGACGCCTCCAAAGTATCCCATCATGCAACACAAAGGTCTGGCTGACAGATCTGGGGCCTCTCGGGGTCAAGCTTGCTGCTGTGCTATCCCATGTTGCTCTGCAGCGGGCAATCGCCCGGTGATCCCAGCCCTGACCTGACAGGAACCAATGACTGCTCCAGGCCTGCAGGAGGGGGTGCGGTGACCCAGGCTCATGTGGGGGAGGTGGGAGGCGGGAGTCTCTTGGCTAAAAAATCACATTGCTGAAAATACGTGGGGTTTTTTTAAAGGAAAGGATGATGAAATCCACCCAAAGCAAAAAGAATATGAAGAGAAAAGGGTAAGATGGAGAGAGGGAGAAGAGAAGAAGCAGAGAGAGGGAGAGGAGGAGGAGATGTACGGAGAGGACAGATGCAGAGCCATCGGCGTGAAGGAGAGGATGAAATAGATGGAGAGATGAGGGCAAAGGAAAGATGGAGAGAAGGAGGGATGGAGAGAGGAGAAGAGCCGTCAGACCGTGGACCGTCAGACTCACCACACTGAGGTGAACAGGCACCCCTGGGTCAGGGATCGGGAGCGTGTACAACGTCTCCAACAACTCCCTCTGCTGGCCACCCTGAAACACACACACACACATATATATATATACACACACACACACACATGCACCCACGCACACACGCATGTGCACATATATACATATACATGCACACGCACATACATACACAGACACACACACACACACACAAACATATACACACACACAAACATTTTTCTAAAATTACACATGCATTAAAACATTTTCCTTCGATTTTTTACATTTGGCATTTCAATGGGAATTGTAGTATAAAACATGATTCTTGCACTTGACACACCCTTTACCAGGACACCTGTTCACTCTCTTGGCCAGAGCACACCTGTTCATCTGAGCAGGATTTACAGTGGCACACCTGTTGACTCACCTGTCCTTTGTTGGTGTAATCAGTGAGGACATTAAGGAGTTTGTAGAACACTTCAAACCAGGGGAGGTAGCTGAGGAAGAGAAAGGGAACCGCAGTATTTACTTTCTTACTTTACTTTACTAAGGATCGGGGCTGAGAACTGGGGGCACAACAGTACATACAAGGAACAGCGCCTATGAAATAAGAGCAATTCAACAATAGAGCTCCATGCATAAAGCAAAAAACTGGGAGAAAGAGAGAGGGGGGAGGAAGAGGGAGAGGGAAAGAGAGAATGGAGGACAAGGTGGGAGAGAGGGGGAGAGGGTGTGAAAAAAGAGCGCAAAGGGAGAAAGAGACTGAGCAGGATAGAGAGGGAAATTCAGGAAGGGAGAGGGGGAGACATTTGTCAAGGTGGTCAGAGAACCGGCTTTATTTGGAAAAAGTATGATCCCAGGCAGCTGATTGGCTGATAGGCATGCATACTCCTTAATTAGCAGCAGCCTCCATTCAGCCCTGAATGCTGCAGGCTTACTACACGCGCTCATTAGAGTCCAACGATCAGGGCACATCACCCCACTTGTATGAAAGGCTTTTAGAGTTTAGATGACAGGTGGTCCTTTTTACTGGTGGTTTCGAGTTTAGAGACAGGTAGCTGGAGAGGTGGAGTGTGAAACAGGTGGACAGAGGCCCACAGGGAAACAGTACTGTGTGGTTATTTCAAAAACAACACACTATAAAATGTAATAAATATTTAAAATATTAAATACACAAACTATTTTAATGACTGGAGCATTGGAGTCACACAGATATGAATTTATGAAAGTGTTGAAATGCAACCTTGGGGGCCGTGAATTCCTTCAAGTATCAAGACATTCTTTTTTTGTTCTTTTTTAAATATTGCATCTGGTTGCAATATAAGATATTCGGGAAAATTCACATGAATAAATAAAAGCCATGACAGAGATATGCCTGTGAATTTAAAACTGGCTTTAAGGGGCATCCGATGTGGTCTAATGCACCGTTTACGAGTGTGAGCTGCCTATCATGGTCGTAGTTCGAAACCCGACTGTGCCAGACTGGCCCTGGTGGGGGGCCCCGATCGGGGGCGGTGTTTGGCTGTCGGCCACAGGGGGAGGGTGAACCGGCACAAGCTAGCTGAGAATCGCGCAAGGGTGCCTCCAGAACGTGGGTGGGTGAGTTCCGTCTGGAGGAAGTGGAGTTCGCTGCCCACTGAGAATTAGCTTGCCTTGTAGAGACAGGTGGCAAGTTCGTGTGGGGAAGGCAAATCAAAATAAATAGAGGGTATAACTGGCCACTAAAGAAAATCTGAAACAAATACTTTTTTTTTTTCAACTGAAGTGTGTTATTCATTCGTGCGGACATTTCTAAAACCCTGTTACCTTCCCCAATCCCAAATAAACACCAATCAATACAATACTTCAGGGAAGGAGTGAAATGGCTAATAAAGGTGCTCAAATTGCTTTCCAGACAAAAGAAGGAAATAAAACCAAAAGGAAGAAAGGTTTGTAATAATAATATATCATCAACATTATTAGTGTTATTATTGCAGTGTAATGCAGCTAACAAAACATCAGTTGTAAAATGAGTCAGTCGTTGTTCCACTCTGTCTCTGTGCTTCATCTCACCAAGTCCCTGAGTGACTCACCTCCTGGACACAGCAGGTAGGAGACCTGCGCTCGCCTGAGTGGCTCCTCAAAAATCTCCCCCCACCCCACCCCCTCAGGAAGGCCGTATCGGGAGCCGGCTCTAGAACCAGACACCCCGCCGGTCCAGTCAGTGGAGTGCAGTCAAACTTCCCCTTCCTGCCTCACCCCCCCTCCTCTCAGAATCCCTGATCAGGGGCGGCGGATAGCGTAGCGGTCTAACGCACCGTATTTTGGCTGGTCTGATATGGTGTGCACTGCCTGTCAGGGACGCTGTTCAAAACCCGTCTCTACCAGACCGGCCTTAGTCGTCAGCCCTGATCGGGGGTTGAATTTGGCGGTCCACCCCAGGGGGAAGGGGGAGGGTGAGCTGGCTTGGGTTCGCCGTGAAACACGTAAGGGAGTCTCCATAGCGTGGGAGGGCAAATTCTGTCTCGAAGAAAGCGGAGTTTGCTGCCCTCTGAGAATTAGCTTGCCTCATAGAGACAAGCGACGGACTCGTGTGGGGAGGGTAAATCAAATAAATAGAGGGTGTAACTACTAAATTGGGAGAAAACAGGGAAAAATCTGAAACAAAGAGAGAAAAAAAGAAAAGAATCCCTGATCACCCCACGTGTTGTCTGAAGGTCAAAGGTCAAACAACGGAAAGTGAGGGGGTAAGGGTGCAGAAGCCTGGGTGTGATTTCCGACCTGTGACCATCCCGCTGTGCGCTAAATGGGCTGAACGGAATAGCCGCCCCCCCCCAAAAAACACCTCCCGTTCCAAGGGTGAGTAGGGAGACCACAGATTCTCTAGACCAACCAGATGGTCAACTATGTATTCCTATCAAAGCATATCTCAAACTTATGTCTCTTTAAGGTTATGCATTTTGAATGTCCTGTGGCGTTCCTTCCTACGGCCATGCCCAGCCTCCTGAGGCCATGCTCAATATTGTGTGGCCACGCCCCATTTCCTGAGGCCACAACCATTTCCTCAAACTGCAGGGGACGAGGGGGACTGGCTGTAGTGAGACAGGGCGGGACCTCTGGAGACTCTTGTTCTCCAATCACACCTGGTCTTGGAGCCTTGTTCTCCAATCACACGTGGTCTCGCTCCAATCACACTTGGTCTCGTCATGTAGCCAGAACTGAGGAGAGGCCTTCAGGTAAACCCACCTGGCACACAGCTGAGCACACGGCTCAGCGCACTGAACCTAGAACAGGTGCGGGACACACCGCTACCAGACCTTCTCCCCTACCTGCAATTCACATGCATCTGTGAGGAGTAAGACACAGTGAAGGGTGTGTCATGCCTGGATACGCACACACTCTGGGTGTGACCTGGCACAGACATGCAGTCTGAGAGCCTGTTAGAAGCACAGCGCTGGTTTGAACGTGTCTCTGGTGTGTGTGGGTGCGGGAGGCACAGTGTTCACTTGAGAGGCACCGTTGATGATTCATAAAATTGGAAAATGGGGAAAAAAAGGGGAATAAAATAGTTCTAAAAAATAAAGAGCAGGAGGTAACAGGCAGGTGATAGGAGTATGAATATGAATCCTGGGTAAGGTGCGTTGTTGCTCAGAAACAGAAACACGCCTGTGCCAGCCTCGGCTCTAGTGCTTCCAGATGCTTCCGTCTGCTCCCACCAGACTTTATTGTTCCGTCAGACTTCCTCACAAAAAATAGGGAAAAGAAAAGCTGCTTTTAAAGCTCAGGGAAGTGATTATGGTCTGGTCAGATCTGTTTACTGTGGGTCGGACAGGTCTGCTTTGAAATTACCCATGACAGCAGCTGTGCAGGGCCTCCGGACAAACCAGGGGTGGGCTCAGTCCCATTTCAATTCAAAAAATTAACTGAAATTCAATTGATGAATTAAAAAATGTCTATAAGGTTCTATGGCAATTTTCCAATTACTTAAGCAAATTATAAAATCCCAAATTGGCTGGATTGAAAAGGCGCGGAGCCCAACCCTGGCTCAATCCATATGGAGCGGTAGTGTGGTATACCGGGTGTATAGTGTGGTATTAGGGAACCGGGCTTGTAATTCATGGTTGCAGGTTTGATTCCCAGGTGGGGCACTGCCATTGTACCTTTGAACAAGGTACTCAACCTGAATTGCTTTAGTAAATATCCAGCTGTAAAAATGGATTGTATGTAAAGAAATGTCAACTGTAAGTTGCTCTGGATAAGAGCATCTGCTAAATACCTGTAATGAAAAGGAGGTGTGGCTTTATAGAGCCTGTTCGCTGTACACATCATCCAGTGTAAAACATAAACAAGCTTTAATATAATTTATTAAAAAATAGTGAATGAACAAAACAAAAAACAACTGGTTGCTGAAAAATATCCAATGTAAAAAGTAAACAAACATTAAATCTGTTCGATGTCAAATGTCCAATGGAACAAATAAACAAGGATAGTGGCCTACTCCGTATGTGTCACTAAACCGGTTGTCACTAGATGCCAGCTCATTAGCAGGCTGGGTTATTAATGAACTGGAGCAAAACAGAGAGTGAAACCAGCTGGTCTGCAGTAAATGAGCTGACGTGTTCCTCAGAGAGCCAGTGAAAATGGCCGACACGTGTTCCTTAAAGGGGCAGTGAAAATGGCCGACGTGTTCCACAGAGGGGCAGTGAAAATGCCCAACATTCTCATGTAGGGATTCACGTGGAGACTTGGGGAGAATGCAGCGCACAGTAAATCTAATAAGTACAATCCTGGAAAAACTCCAGAACCGCCAAGAGGTTGATTTTTGGAAAGCGTTTGTAAAAGGCTTATAGGAGACTCTCTGTGAAGAGTGAAGGTTAATGCAGTTCCAGGTCTTGTTCACACTCAAATTCCATACAGCTGGCCAATCTGATTTCTGGTGCAGCATATCCAGTGTGTGGTCATCTGTTGACACATTATATTTCAATGTGTTGCATATTCCCACTGGAACTACATATACTGAAAAATGTATGCATGAATTCCTGTAAGTCACTTTGGATAAAAGCGTCTGCTAAATGGTACATATATACTGTATATTGGTGTGTTGAGACTGACAGGGTTTCTCGTGACTCCCACACGCTTATTATGGGATGTTACTTGTCAGCAGAATGTTCCCGACAGGAGAAGACGCACAATGGAACGTTAACATTCAGATCCGATACCCGCAAATCTGGCCCAGACAGCCTCTAGAGGTGATCCAGATTTGGACCATCCATATCCGATTTCTTTAGACCACAATCATCGAATGCTGCACGTACGGGATTTCCCAGGAAGCACACCTGTATGTCACTTAAAAAAGGGGGCCAGAGTTCCGAGCTCTTTTTCTACAGGTCAGTAATGGAGTGAAAACTCCTGTCCTGTAGTGTTAGAACAGGTTTAACAAAGCAGATTGTTGCGTTTGTTCCAGAACAATCTACAAACGTACCTGTTCACCCCTTCTCTGAAACACAGGGCCCTGAGAGGTGTGTCTGTGCCTGCCATGCCAGCTGATTCAGTGTAATATTGAGACCGTGACCTCTCACCTCAGGAAGCAGAAGCAGCGTTTTGCCCCTGATGACAGGCGGCAGAAGCCGAATCTCTGTTTGCTCTCGCTGTCCGTCAGCACAAAGGTGAAGTTCTGCCCCAACAGACCGATCGTCAGACTGCAAGACAGAGAGGGGAGGGAGAGAGAAAGGGTTATGTAGTGGGAACTGAAATAGTAGCCTTTAATAGTTCCAATATTAAACATGTGCACAAACAACAAACTGGGCATTCCACATGCCTGGAAGGCCTACCTGTCTGCACTGAACGGAAAACAGAACCTGGACACGGCCCGTAGGGTTTCCTACAGAGAGAGAGGGAGATGAAGAGGGGGAGAAACGGTAAATAAGCAGCAGAGTGGGGGCTCACTCACACACACACCCTCACTCACACACAGTGGACAGTATAATCTCCTCTCCCATCATTGGTGAGTTCTACTCTTCACACAAATGACTGTTCCATCAGTACCCCAAATCCAATCACAATCACATTTTCTGACAACTACATCTTATTATCGCTGATGACTAGGATGGTCCCAACAGTTTCCAGTACAGTGTTGACAGCTTGGTTGAGTGGTGTGACCAAAATGCCCTGATTTTAAACACCAGAAATATGCAGGAAATCATCTTCAGTCTCCCACTCGGTAAATGTCCTCCCCAAAATCCACAACGAACCAATCAGGCCAGTCATATCCTAGGCCACATTCAACTTGTTCAGTTGGGTAAATAATACACAGAGATGCCAGGCTGTCCTAGAATGGGCACACTGACTTCATTTGCAATAAAGCACAGCAGAGAATTTATTGTACTTTATTGGCAAACAGCAATAAGATCAAAATAATTGGTAACAGCAAGGACTGTAAATAAATGCTAACAGCAATAAGATAAAAAAATAATTGTTAACAGCAGTAGGGGCAGGTCTTGAGAAAGTCTGGGGCAGGGTTGTGCAGTGCAGTGCGTTAGATCAGAGCTAAGGGCTCCTGACTCATGGGGGGGGTTGCTTATTTTAACTCTCCTTCTGCGTCTCTGTGCTTCCAGGCAGGGGTGAGTCACCTCTGTGTGGGGAGGAGCGTTACAGGAAACTCGTCTGTGGACCACCATAACTGTGACCGCAAGTGTGTGTGGAGTAAGGTGGGCACACACACACACTCACTCTCTCTCACACACACACACACACACACTCACTCACTCACACACATATACACATACACACTCACTTTCACTCACACACACACACACACACACACATGCCTACACACACTCTGTCACACACACACTCACTCGCACTCTCATATACACACACACTCTCTCTCACACTCACACACATCTTCATGAACCTTCACACATGCACATTTATGACGCGCTTAAGCCCGTGCGTTCTCTCTGAGACAACACGAGGCCGTGCCAAGACAGGGAGTTCTGTTTCAGTAAAAATCTGAGAGATGTTCATCTCTTTAATGGTAGTAAATTAATCTACAGTACAAGGCGACTGCCGGTCTCATTAGCTTCAGGTTGGGTCTGCGCATCCTCTGGTCAATCAGGCACCTGCAGCCTGTCTGCACATTCAATTTACTGACGCAATGACTGCACAGCTCAGCTGGTGGACCGCACACATGACGCGTGTGCTTGTCTGTGCTCTTCCAAAATTGTGGCCCCCGGGGATCACACTACAGATCGAGAGTATTGACCCTCCCGCGCCCTCCCCACCCACCCATCCAGACGAGTCCATCCGGAGGCTACAGACCGTTTAATCCTCAAACACTCCAAAGCTGTCTTCACAAAGCGCTGGATAAAAATGAAGCATTTTTCTTTTCTTTCTCCTTAAATCACTTAATGTATGCAAATCTATAGGAATAAAAGACTGGGCCCTTGGTGTCTGTTTTATTTGTCTTTTTTTTTGAGGTGTCCTCATTATGGTGAAAAGCGCATTGGGGAACAGGGTTGGGTTCGTAGATGAGGGCCCCTGGGGGGCATTAATATTCAGCAAGATCAGAAGGGGGGTAATTTTGGGCCCTGAGAGAACGCGGCATGCGCCAGACGCCAGACGGGCCAGAGGGGCCGCCGCCCCTGGGGGGGGTAATTTTAACCCAACTGGGCGGAGTCATCCAGGGTCTCCCTGAGCCCTGCCCAGTGACCTTTCGCCTCTGGTAACCACCTCCACTGGCCAGACTGCCAGTCCTCCAACGCCTGCTGACAGGAAACAGGGGTTCTACACTCTTCTGGCCGGTGCACTGGAATTGTGGGTAGTGTAGTCCACCCCGACCACACCAGGCCGTGGGTTCAGTCCCCAATAGGGTCTTTCACCCAAAAGAACCAAGTTATCACAAAATCTTCAAATAAACACAGATTCAATACATACAGTGGATCTAACTACAGAGATTAGATCCTACAGGGGATCTAATTGGCAAACTCAGGATAAACGAACAGCACGGAACCTGCTGGAAGGGCCATAAATGCCCCCCCGAGGGACCCACATACTCCTGGCTTAGGTCAATCCTCTGTAGCCCCGCGCTACAGAGCACAGAGGACTAAAGATTCAAATGGCAGCCCTGCGCTAGCGAAGAACCGCCCTGGCCTTTCAATTAAACTGCCTGACCTTTCAACTTTGACCTCGGCTTTGGAGGAAGGGAATTAGCCCTTTAGTCTTCTTCAATCTTTCGTAGCTGCCACTGCCAACCCCTGAGATATTTTATTCAGCAATGTCAGCAAGTTTTACTGGCTACGGTTCCCACGTTTCTCCAGCTTCTGTGAGAGATGCTGCCTTTTTCAGAGCAGTTATTCTCACAACTGCACACACACATACACACACATATATACACTCAGTGGCCACTTTATTAGGTGCACCTGTACACCTGCTCATTAATGCAATTATCTAATCAGCCAAGCAACTCAATGCATAAAAGCATGCAGATATGGTCAAGAAGTTCAGTTGTTGTTCAGACCAAAAATCTGAATGGGGAAGAAATGTGATCTAAGTGACTTTGATCGTGGAATGATTGTTGGTGCCAGACAGGGTGGTGTGATTATCTCAGAAACTGCTGATCTCATGGGATTTTCACACACAACAGTCTCTAGAGTTTACAGACAATGATGCGAAACACTAAAAAATCCAGTGAGCGGCAGTTCTGTGGGCGAAAACGGCTTGTTAATGAGTGAGGTCAGAGGAGAATGGTCAGACTGGTTCAAGCTGACAGGAAGGCGACAGTAACTCAAATAACCACGCGTTACAACAGTGGTGTCCAGAAGAGCATCTCTGAACGCACAACACATCAAACCTTGAAGTGGGTGGGCTACAGCAGCAGAAGACCACACCGGGTTCCACTCTTGTCAAAGAAAGTGAGGCTACAGTGGGCACAGGCTCACCAAAACTGGACAGTTGAAGATTGGAAAAACGTCGCCTGGTCTTACGAATTTCAATTTCTGCTGTGACATGCAGATGGTAGGGGCAGAATTTGGTGTAAACAACATGAATCCATGCATCCATCCTGCCTTGTGTCAACGGTTCAGGCTGCTGGTGGTGGTGTAATGGTGTGGGGAATGCTTTCTTGGCACACATTAGGCCCCTTAATACCAATTGAACATTGTTTAAATGCCACAGCCTACCTGAGTCTTGTTGCTGACCATGTGCATCCCTTTATGGCCACAGTCTACCCATCTTTTAATAGCTACTTCCATGCACCATGTCACAAAGCACACATCATCTCAAGCTGGTTCCACGAACATGATAATGAGTTCAGTGTACTCCAATGGCCTCTACAGTCACCAGATCTCAGTCCAATAGAGCACCTATGTGATGTGATGGAACGGGAGATTCGCAACATAAATGTGCAGCTGACAAATCTTCAGCAACTGCATTATGCTATCATGTCAACATGAATCTCTGAGGAATTTTTCCAGCACCTTGTTGAATCCATGCCACAAAGAATTCAGGCTGTTCTGGGGGCAAAGGGGGGTCCTACCCAGAACTACAAAAGTGTACCTAATAAAGTGGCCACTGAGTGTGTGTACACACACACACACACACATATATATATATATACAAATACAAACACACACACACACACACACACACACACAGGTAACTGCCCAAATAAAGGAAGCACCAACATAAAGTGTCTTCACAGGGCGTTGGGCCACCACAAGGTGCCAGAACAGCTTCAATGCGCCTTAGTATAGATTCTAGATGTGTCTGGAACTATATTGGAGGGATGCAACCCCATTCTTCCACAAGAAATTCCATCATTTGGTGTTTTGTTAATGGTGGTGGAAAACGCTGTTTCAGGTACTGCTCAAAAATCTCCCGTAAATGTTTAATTGGGTTGAGATCTGGTAACATACGGAATATCAACATTAAAGTCTAGATGTGTGCTCTCTCGTACCGGCAGAGTCAAAGCCACGCCACCACATCAAAGTGAAGTGGCTTCCTAAATCAGATTTCTGCATAACATAACAAAAAGAAGAAGAAAAACTCCTCGACTCATTCATCTCTCCAGCTGCCTCATTTAGGAGACAGAGGGCATTGGTTTGACTGCATTGAGTCTCTGTGAGCATGGAGATGACAATGAGGACAGAGACTGTGGGCCAGCCAAACAAGCTTTGTTTTAATTAAGAGTGTGGGGGCTTGGGGGGGTCAGTGCTCGTTATAATATCACTTTGAATCAAACAGCTCATCTGCATATCGGTACATTGCGTCGGGAGGGCGAGGAACAATAATGAGGCCCGGGCGTTTCTCCTTCCTCTTTTCATATGAATAATTAGTATGTTTATGCATATACTGGACAGCTTCACAGTAACTTTGGTGAGCCAGAAAAGCCTTTGAATGCACTGGTAGGATAAGATTACATCATGCACTGTTAGTAGCTGATGTGTTTTGTAAAACTGGCAACCCTGGTATCCTCTTTGATATTAATACTGGACTAACAACAACAACAACAAAATTCAAATGATTTATTATGTCGCTATTAAAGCTTTATTATGCATTTATTACTGGAAGGTATCATAAAGAGTTAAAGACCTTGCTCTGTGGTTTAGGGGAAACCAGACTGGCCACCCCCAAGTCTGTTTATTCATGTATTCAATTGTATTTATGCAGTTATTGTAATTACAGTGTTACCTCTCATGTTAATTGATTCAAAAAATGTTATGTGTTCTTCATGTTATGTGTTCCACCTTAGTAACATTTGCTATCTGTGTTTCATGTCAATAAAGCATATTGAAATTAAACGGAATTCTGAATTGACAGAGAGGGAGACCATACAACAAACAAGGTGGTGATTAATTAACAAGAGAAGGCCTGATTTGGAGAATGAGTCACCCTCCCCCCCACACACACGCGCTTCATCACTTTGAAGAAAACAGACGATGGCTTTGAGTCACCTATCAGGAGGATTCCGGAGCTGACGCTATGGCAACACACATTCTCTCTGTTCTGTGTGCCACAGATTCATAAGCAGCTGTTTGAAAGACACGCCGCACACACGTGGGAGAGGGACTAGAGAAGAGGAGGGGAGAGGAGGAGAATGAATGATACCCAAAGGGGAAAATGAGACCTCTTTCAACTCCAAAATACTAATTGGCAAACACACAGGCCTTCTACCCAGATTTTTAGAACGCAATTACGGATTACATTAATGGTAAACCAAATCTAAAATCTAAATCAAATCTAAATAAAAACAACTCGAGATATAAGTGTGTGCTGATTGCCCTGGCTTGGCTGTGAAGAACACGCAGGCGCATGTCAGGGATAAAAAGAAATACAATGAATGAAATAAATAAAAAGAATTGTCAGTGTCAGGCAGAGATCGAGCAGAAAAGGAAAACTAAATAAAAATGAGAGAGGGAGTGGGCCAGAGAGAGAAAGCGAGAGAGAGAAAGGAAGAAGGAGGACAGAGACAGCGGGAGAGGAGAAGGGCAGAGGGAGCGAGGGAGAAAGGGAGAAAGGGAGAGGGAGAGAGAAAGACAGAGCAGGAGGGAGAGGGCAGAGGGAGAAAGGAACAGAGAGGGAAGGTGTGGCGAGGAGGAGAGAGGGAGAGTTAATTATGCATTCCAAACCTGGTCGGAGAAGCCCTCCGGGAACCGATGCTGCACCTCAGGATCTGTGAATAATGAACAGATAATATTACCTGGCTTTGGATTAGTGAGTGAGCAGAGCACAGCGCATTCATATTTAATCAGGGGCCAGGAGGAGGGCGGGGGGGGCATCGGAGGCTGTTCTGTCCTTTCACCCAGCGAGAGAGGGCCGGAGGCAGCAGGATTGAGTGCAAAGCTAAAGCAGTTAGCATGGGTTTTCTTTTTTGCATTTGCCCCACTTTACAAGCGAATACATGTTCGGTGATCCAACCCTTATTAAAATAGAGCCAAGGAATATGTCCAAAATACGTCATTATAATGTTTTAGCACATGCCAAAACAACTGCAAGCAACTAGTGCCGTGTGTGACAGGTGTGGGGTGTAATGGCTCTGCTGTGAATGTCAGGGTAAAGTGCAGAATATACAGTACGCTATTTTTGTCATGCGTCCCTCGTGACCCCCCTCCCACAACCTCCCCCAACCACTCACAGTTTGGGAAGCCCAGCTGTACAACGTTTACACCCTTCTCTGTCCCAGGGCATGCAGTTACCCCTGTTATTAGCACTTGGTGGTATTGGTAACTGCCAAAATAAAGGAAACACCAACATAAAGTGTCTTAATAGAGCGTCGCTCCTCCAAGAACTGCCAGGGCAGCTTCAAGGCCCATTGGCAAAGTGTCTGGAACTTTATTGGAGGGATGCAACGACATTCTACCATGAGAAATTCTATCATTTGATGTTTTATTGACGGTGGTGTAAAACGCTGTCTCAGGCGCCATAATCTTCCTAAGTGTTCAATTAGGTCGAGATCTTGTGACTGAGACGGCCATGGCATATGGTTTACATCATTTTCATGCTCATCAAACCAATCAGTGACCACTTGTGCCCTGTGGATGGGTCATCCTGGAAGAGACCCCCATCAGGATAGAAATGCTTCATCATAGGTATCCCTCGCTTACTCAAGTGTTGCCTTTATTTTGGCAGTTA
>JAINUG010000262.1:115000-175000 GCA_029706075.1 Aldrovandia affinis
GGTTTAAACAGATCCACCAGAAAACAAAAATGGGAGAAAGAAAACCAAGAGAGAGAGAAAGCCAAAAAGTCCTAATACTGGACTCCAACAAACACATTTCTGCATACTAAAATAAAATTGCAAGGGACATATGTAAGCTCACAGATAACCTTGTTCAAAACTCAGGTCTCAGACAGATCATGTAGGTGTTCTGTTTCTCTCTTTAACTCCGTCCTCTTTGACAGGTAAATGCTGTGTACTGATGCTGCAGCGCAGCATGGTCCCCAAAGATGAAAGGTAAACAGTGTGTGTGTGTGTGAATCCTAACATCACGCTTTATTATTGTTGTCGCTCTAAAGAGAAATGTAACCAAAAGTAAGAGACAGTAGCATACAGACCTCATAAGACACTTGATAAGCGATATTTGATTAATCAATGTGCATGCATTTCCCACTATCTAGGTGCAAGCTTCCTTTGGTAAGTACATTTATAAGATGTGACTGACTGATTACCCTGCCAATGTGTTCTTAACCCCAATGTTTTAAAAATATGAATTTAGGTATAGGCCTAGCAACATAATTATTATCATTATCAGTTTTTGGGCAGGTATTTCATTAATTTAAAAACAAGTGAGGGATCACTTATAGACGGTTTCACTGGAATGTTTGTGTGTCATCTTGGCAACCACTGCGACCCCACAGTACAGTTTCGCAGTAGTTTTTAGCTAGCTAGCTAACCACCATATATAATTAGCTCAATTAGCTAATTAGCTGTGTACACCAACATCGGTTCACTCATTGATTATCCTACAGTAAATCCTACAGTAGGTCTGTCAGATTGTGAGAAAAGATTGTGGATCTCAAAGATATATTGAATGGGTCTGGTAAACTAAGATAACCAATGTTTAGTTCCACCAAGTACCTTTGTTTCTCCTCATATGGAAGTCCACAAAAATATTGACTCATCATTTTGTTAGCTAGCTAAGTAAACTGCGAACAAGATAGCGAAGGTTGTCAGTTCACAGAAGGAAACCGGATGTATCGTGGGGTTTTAAACCTCCGCTCGTGCGTAATGACAGTTCGTTATCGTCAGTTTGAAACTGTCTACATGATTCTAACAATGTCAAGATTGATATTCATCTGTATGTATTAATTACAACAACCCTGTCAGATTTTAGATGAATAAGAGTTATTAGGTGAACAAAGTTCCAAAGGTTTCAAACCCATGTTAAACAAAAGTTGGGAAACATAACAACAACATAAAGTTGGCCTGAAGTACTGAAATATAAATTGAAAGTTTGCATTAAAGGAATGGCGTCAGACCCCCATTAAACATGGGTATAAGCCCCTTTTGTGGCTTTGAAGCTTTTTAACATATTTTATACCATGGCAATGGCATCAAATGAAGGCTTTTAAAAACATTGCGTTCAAACTCCAAGAGTGCACAGGTGTTTGGATGAGAAACCTCTCCTCACTAAAAAACTAACCCATTCAATAGGCAGTGTTTCCATACTTTTCTTCTGAAGACTTTGATTAATTTATATTCATTAATTATTTATATAAACATTTTAATCATCAAACCCTGCATTACACACCCAACCCCACCCCCAATAATTTACCAAATTCAGTTTTTTGTCCCCGCATTCCCTGAGTTCTTGCAGAGTACAGCTGTACCCGTGCTCTTAGGTTGATTACAGTATGTTTAGCGTTTAGTTTCTCATCAGAATCTTGCCTCAGCCACTTTCATTAAAGCTTGCTATGGATGTAGCATGCAGTGTATAACTATATATAAATACACATTCATTTACATTTGCAGGCCGGTTCATTTGCAGCCAAAAAAGATGGATTATTCCTGATGGCTCCTAATGTCAGTCATGTGCAGCAACCAGTCGGATGAGTCACCTACCTGACCCCACTGTCCCTGACTGAGTGACCTCCACGTACACCTCAAATGTCGACTCTGGGTTCTCCCTGAAACATACAGAGGTCAGAGGTCAAAGGCCAAAGGTCAGCAGGGTTCACCATTCAGCTGTACTTACGGTAATGGCCATTAACAATCATTTATTAAATGCATGCTCCTCCCCTGTAAAGGAATAGCATTTGTCTGGTCGAATTGCTTATTGACATAGGAAGCTTCTAATATGGGATTGTATTGATTTGTCCCACAGACATTCATCACTATCAGTGACTGAGTGACAGAGAATTTAGTTGTCTTCATGATTTTCATGAGTGCATTGCATGGCACCTGTTATTTAGACATACAGGTAACTACCAAAATAAAGGAAAAACCAACATAAAGTATCTTAATAGGTCGCTGGGCCACCACAAGCTGCCAGATCAGCTTCAATGCACCTTGGCATGGATTCTACAAATGTCTGGAACTCTACTGGAGGGATGCAACACCATTCTTCCATGACAAATCATTTGTTTTTTTTGATGATGGTGGTGGAAAATGCAGTTTAAGGCACTGCAGAAACTGTTCAGTGTTCAGTTGGGTTGATATCTGGTGAGATCTGGTGGAGATATGGTTAACATAATTTTCATGTTCCTCAAATCATTCAGTGACCACTCATGCCCTGTGAATGGGGACATTGTCAACGTGGAAGAGACCACTCCCATCAGGACAGAAATGTTTCACCATGAGATGAAGGTTATCACTCAGAATGGCTTTGTATTTATTGCCATTTACTTTGTCCTCTAAGGGCACCCCACACCAAAACAGATCTGCCAAAACCCTTCATTTACTGAAGTGTTTCCTTTATTTTGGAAGGTACCTACATACCTATCAGCATTGCTATGGACAGGCAATGGCTTCATATGGAATGATTAGTTACACTCTCTCCTTCCCCTTTAAGCTCTGAGATGGCGAGACAATACTGTCTCTTTAAGAAGAGGGGTCATGCCTTTTACTCACTTCCCCAGCTACTCTATTTACATAGACATATGAAACACAGCATTTCTTCTGTTCTCCGTGCTCCTTTGCAGTTCTGGCTATAGACTCCTGTCTTTAACCACACACCACATCATACATATTCAAACTGAGACAGTAAATCAGAACACTTTTAGCCTCAGCCAATGGCTGAGATTGAACTTTCAGTGTCATGCACACCAACTTGGATATCTGCTCAGTAAATTGCTTCAGAGTGTTAGACTCCAGCTAGCTAGATTCTAGTCTTTGCGTCCAAGTGTCTTAGCAAAAGGACAAAATCTAGACATGTACAGATTTCAATTTGGGGTCATATACAATATACTTATCCTAAGTATGTGGTATTGTTGCTATGACACTTTGGTCAGCAATAGCTAATGAGAAACAGCATTGTAATTGGATGCCACTTCAGGGAGTCTTAGAAAAACAGCCATGGTCTCCACCTTGAAGCTAAAATGACTGTTTTGGCCTTGATTTAATGACTGTTTTGGCCTTGACTTTCACATGCACTTAACATGCACAGGTACCCTAATGACACCCTCAAATGGCGCCCTAATGGTCTCTGGTAGCCGTTGTGGTCATTGCCTTCCAACAGACCAGGAGCATGGTCTTTTTTTTCGGTCTCTGGCCTCCATTATATCAATTCGAGACCACGGTGGCCGAGGCTCCGCCCCCTCCGATCCAGTCTGATGACGCAAGCCTCCTGTAATTCCAGACGCAGCAAGTGCCTTGAGGAAGTGCGTGGATCATTTTCACCTTCTACTACTCCTTCGGGGATCGAAATAATGTTAATGTGTACAGATATCGGAGGAGTTTACTGGATCGTGCTTGTATTATGATGGGAATTATGCAAGAATAATATACATATATTATAATTACTACATATCAGACGATATGACTGCCACACCCACACTCGTATAATAATGTATAGTAATATGACAGTAGCATATGAATTGTTCATCTAAACTAAGGGATGAGCTGTGACCACTTCCCCTGCCTTGCTGTCCTATTAATGGCCCAGCAGCTCGCGCACAATAACGGATCTAATTTGAGAATATGACAGTCACTGCAGGTGACGCTACAAAGGCATCAGCTGAGCCAACTGCCACTTTCAAGCCATTGGCTCTCGTTCTGATGCAGGGAATATTTAACTTTTACAGTCAGAGAGACATAATAAGGAGGTCCTGAACTCTGATCACATTTAAACGGTCAATCCTATTTTTATGTTTTATGGTCTCAATAAACATGTCGGCTCTACTGCAGTAAAATCTCAACCCGGCAATTCAAATGAAAAACATTTTACGCTAGGATTAACTGTTAGAGAAAAACATACTAGGCTACATTACAGACACTTTAAAATGCAAAATTGCATTCGGGAATTCAGTGTAATGTAAGTCAACAAGCAGCACGTCATCCCGTAGGTTTTGTCATTTACTTTTTTTTTGTTTGCAAGAATTTAAGTCACGATATGCGTTTTTCACTATCGAGTTAACACACATCAAATTGCATCTGCTGTTAAAGCGCTGGGTTCTGGCAACAAACTTTCAGTTTGAAACAACCCGCATAGTTCTCGACGCGTAGCCTATACAACAACAAGCAAATGTAGCAATGAAAATAGCGACATTGTTTCTTATGTCACTCCGGAAGCTGAACTTTAACATCTTATCGATGAGGCCACTCTATACGGAGTTTTCAAGACAGCTGATGCCGCCCCAACCACACAGCCAATATGCTGGGACATATCCTAAATTAGCAACGGTGAAGCCATACATGTGAAACCGGTTAACCGGTTAACAAGGCAATCCTTCAGTGTGTCAGTACTCGAGGGGAGTTTGGTACCCCGAATCCGAGACAAGATCCCCCAATCCAAACCAAAGTGCCATGCAATGTCGGGGAATTTCAAAGATTCAGTTAAATACGTATTCGTCGTCTAGTAAAAAAAACTTCCATCACAGTTCGCAGAAAGTTCTGGCCTTGCGAAAGTTTCCCCCCCTCCCTCAACTTCCAGGAATTGTCTACTTTTGTGAGAGACAGAAAAAGTCGAGAATAAAAATACCCTTACTTGATCCGAGATCCCATTTTCAGTTTTGACAAAATCCGGGTTTCTTGCACTGAGGGTCGGGTGTGAACCCGTGATTCTATATTTTTTATATATTACCCGGTCAGACAGCCCTAAGAAGTGCCATAGTATCCACTCGTCGCAAATCACAGTACTAACACTTTACTGAATTATGGGGATTGTAGTTTTCCTGTAGAACACCTTGGGAAAGCGCATGGACATCATGTGTGCCTATAACTACAGCTACCACAAAGCTGATCCGCGGCGCCGTGTGAGTCTCATGATACAGATGAGGGCAAACCTAGGGCGAACTCTTCTGCCGAAAACTAGACGTCAACTGGAATGCTGAAGTATCTTCGGAGATACAATAAACCACAGAATGATTAGTGTTTATTACACTTCAGACGTATTTGGGTGTGTGTAATCCGCGCGTGTGAAGTGAGATTCATGTGCACCCTTGGCTCGCGTAGGAATGTATTTTGTTTTAATTTGATGATAGGACTAATGTTATGACATGCTAACAATCGTGTAATCTGCCCCAAAATGACAGCCGGAACTGGAAACAAGAGGGTATTCAAGTTTAAACATCGTGGCATTTACGTGTGTGTGTGTAAATAGTAGGCTAATGGATTGAATTATGTCCCAATCCATACGTTTTACACATCGTGGTTCCGTTGGACCATTTTCATGATAACCACTCAAACGCTATTTGGATATCCATAAAGGAGCGCTATAGTCTATGACGGGATATGAATGAGTCATATCGCCAAAACAGACTCATTACTCGCATTAAATTGCTCCTAGTCAAAGCGGATTAGCTACATTTACGAAGAGGCCGATTTAATGGCTCCATTGTCCACACGCTGATAATAATGCATGTGCATGTGAGATGCATGTGCAAATAAACCCCAGCGGAATATCCTAATGAAGGCCAGCCGAGACGTTGGGAAATAAATTAGCACTGCAAAATGTAGAGTGTACGGCTTTATTCACTCTTACACAAGCTTAACTGCCCTTAAGGCCAGCAACTCATATAGGCTGTGGGTCTAGCATTTACTATCTACACCAAATAAGCGCAACTCGCAAAATATTTGACGTATCAGGACAGAGCATTAAAAACAACTGTCAGAGCGCTGCTACAAGGTACCGTTCGTTAATAATAATATTTAAAGCTGTCACATAACTATTATTTCCATACCGTTTCTGAACATTTGTGTAATCATTATCGAATATTGAAGTTGCCGATGCATCAACGCTGCTATTCATTATGCAACTAATTATCATTGCGCTTACAGACTCTTGCCCAACATGTAATTATACAACAGCTATAGATACATCAAGACCTCTAATAATACTAATATAAAATAATAAAATAATAATAATAATTATTATTATTATGCTACCATACATTACTATGTTATGTTTTACATTTAATTTTACGCACTTGTCTCAATTTCTAACCATAAATATCAGTGCCACCATATATGCTCCTTCTGACATATTTATCCATCCAGTAAAAAACACAAGCATTTAATACTACTGTTTGTTTTTTTCAGTTGACCTATTTCCGTTAACAGCATTGACCTGCAGAGTCTCCGGCGCAATGTTTCTGCAGTTCCGAGGGGAATTTAGAACATTTTTTCATATATTCTTTGTTAAGGTATATTCTTCACAATTCTATCGACACATTTATCCGAACGCACGTACGTCATTACAGATGTTAGAAAGATCTAAATGAAACCCAAACTTGAGCATTAATTAGTCTGATATATTACCAGTGATTCCATGTAAAGTGCATACAATTCAGTGCAAATCATACCATAGTAATATATGGTGATATATTATTTAGTAGTAGTATTGTGTTACCTATTATCTTATTAAATATGTATATTTAACTGGATGGATAAATACAGTATGTCAGAAGAAGCATACCTATGGTGGCACTGCTGTGTGCGGTTGTAGAACTAAGAATATAAGTAGAATATTCAGCTTTGCTAGACGCCTGAAGTTTTATTACCCCCAAAAATCCTCAAAATCCCCATTGACTTTCATACATTTTTAGTCTCAAACAACCCCCAAGACTTTTTCAAAATCCCCTAAATTTGTGGGAATATCCCCCAGCCTGGCAACCTTAAGGAACATCTTTGGTTCGAATCCAGAATAGCGCTGATTTTTTGTCCACAAGTGTCAGCTATAAGACGCACAGGATAGGAATATCCGCAAACAATAATGGAATATGTTTATAAATTAATAATTGTATATTCAGTAAGGCAAGCCATCTGTCGAGTTTATGTCATTTCGGCATGCATGTACCCATAAAAATTGTACAATTGCTATGCCTTTTAGTAGGCCTACTTCAAAGAACAAACATGTTCCGTTTGACAAAGGACCGTTGGTGATTGGGAAGGGAAAAAAGGCAAAAAAAAGGTTGGGGAACTAACTGTGGTTTTTTTCTTCTTAAATTTTGCGCCCCTCGGAATTTTGCGCCCGGTGCGCCCGCAACATCTGGGGTGGCACCTGGGGTGGCCAATCAGATTCCAAGGGTGGCACGTGCCACCCTAGGCCACCCCCTAAACACGCCCCTGCTAAACGGTTAAAAAAAAAGTTATTTCCAGGAAATTAAATTAAAGGAAAAACGTTTCTCACACAAACACACACAAAGATAGCGCGTGGATCCAAAGGTAGAAAGAAATGCGAAAGTAGAGGCCTGTTCGCCAGTCACTTACTGACTAACACTGTGTCGGAAGGGTTTAATTTCCCTGACGTTCTGAGATTAAAGGCGAGTCTTGAATTTGTTTGCAGGGCCCTCTCCCGACCACAAGGGTAGGTAACGAGTATGCGACTTGATATTATTATTATTTTTAATGTAGGACTACGGTCATATATCTACATCGTCATAGGTTGGATCTGGGTAGCAGACACATAGCAGAGTCACACGGGCGAATACACATTATGAGCTGATACCCAGTAAGTCATCTGCTTGTATCAAGGTGCAAACTTTCCTTTGATTCGTGCTTCCCCGTGACGTCATTATGCATATATTTATTTGTCAAGGACATAGCAAAAGCATTGTTACAATGCTTTAAAAAACAAGCATCAGCATTATATGAGGTGTTTATACCCAAATGCGAATTTACAATAAGCATGTCCCCAATAAACTACAATAAATAAAAGTATGTATCAAAAATAAAACCAAATAATACAAAATGCATGCACAAACTTGTTAGAAAAAGTACGGTCATATTGATTATCTTCCATAACCATTTATTTCCATGGTTTAATTGTTTATAAATTGTTGCAGCAGTGTTTAATATTTAATTCTACTCAAGTAACAGAAGCCTGTTAGCTACTTGTTTCTGTTAGGATCAGAGATAAACGGTCGACTCGGTGGGGATGCAAAACCAGTCCGCATCCAAACAAAATAAATGTGTGTTGAGCATTCACGGTTTCATCGCACCTTGTTAGAAGGAAGATTGTAACAATTCTGAAAAAGAGCGCGTTTACCCACTGCACCTGGAGGCTAGAACACGATGATTGCTTCTGGTACTGATACTAACTTTGACTACAGCAGATCAGAGTGAGCGTTTTAAAGCGTACAGGTCGCTGTTGGGGAGCGGAGGAGAAGAGATAACACAGGGATAGCCTATACAACGATGTGTAATGCATGTGAATGGACCTTTGCGTGTTTTATAAATGTAGGCTATTGTCATTCTCACAAGTGTCTATTATTCACACTTCTCGGGGTTTTCGTGTAAAGGCTTAAATATACTTTACGCGAGGTGCAATACCAACATAAATCGTGGGGGCACCTGCTTCACCCACTGGCTCACTGTGCGTGCTTTGATGTGTAATGAGCGGAGACACCCGACGAAGCAAGTCATCAAATGTCCTGGTGAACATATGGAAATACTGCTGATGCTTTTCATCGTCAATTTCTCTTATCGGTAGAATGAGAGAAACATACTCTCCGTCGTTACGCCCGGATACATTTAATGGTTTGAATATACCATCTCCGTTGTTTAGTTTTCGTTTATTTGACATTTCACTTTAAAAAAAGACAATAGCTACATGGTTATATCCCGCTGATATACATCAAAACAACCTTGTTGTACATAATCAGAAGTAGGCTAGTTGTCAACGTATGCCGGCCAGAGACAACTTTGTTTCCGCTCTGACCTGCCCCCTAGTGGATATAGCTTTTAAACATCCAGACAGACAAAAAGTACGCAGTGGAGTATATGTGAACAATGGCACTCGCGTGCCTACGCGTACGCGTGATTACGTTAATTATATTTAAGTAAGTTCTTTTGTACGTGCAACGGGTCCAAAAGGCCGATTCAATATACGAAAAAAAACGTGAGAAATGAAATGCTTGTGTGAACTCCACAACATTTCAAGGCGTGATATCGATTAGCCACCCAAAAGCAATCGGCACAAAACACGTAGAGGGGAGGTGTCTCTTTACCACACGTGTCGTGTTGTTGAGCGACAACATCGAATGTAGCCTATGTAAGTGTGAAGGTTTAGCACCGGTGATTAACGTCTCTCCCAATTCCTCACAATATCATATATCATGCACATCCGGATACAGACCCGACCACCCAATGTTTAATGCATAATCTTACAGTAGCTATTCCAGACAGTAATGATACATATGGTTTTATTTAATTAAGATAATTACACAGCATGTCATTTGCATACAGATTTAGGCTACTGTATGATTAATTCCTTCTCACGTGTGTGTTGTGAAACATGCATGGAACTGTGTTTTAATTGATATGCTGCAGAGGAAATATGTGAAATTACAGGCTCATTGACAGATCATTAGGAAAACAATAACTGTTTAAAGGTAAATATGGACACACAAAGTAAACCCACACTGAATACGTGGAACGCAATGCAAACTCGTATTGTAGGCCTATGAAAATGAGTTCAAATGAGTTCAGATATTTTCTCTCAATTTATCAGAGAATGGGTAAGGTGTTTGTGTATGTGTTTGAGTGAAAGCTGTCGTGTGTGTATGTGTGTGTGTGTGTGTGTGTGTGTGTGAGAGAGAGAGAGAGAGAGAGAGAGAGAGAGAGAGAGAGAGAGAGAGAGAGAGAATATGGGTGAAGTTTTATTTGTAAATGAGAATAGGCTAATCCATTTGTTTTCAATAGGTTATGCAGGAATTGTATTTGTAAAGATTCTAGCTAGCATTTTCGGCTTTATGTTTTTATAAGGAAAATCTTCTGGTTGAGGTTGATTGTAAGTAGGCCTACTCGTGAAGTTAAGAGCCTTACTTCATTGTGAGATCAGAGAGCTAATTAAGGTCGGTTTAGAGCGCGAGGACTGACAAACGCTGACAGGGGCGGTTAAGAACACAATAGCTAACAAGCAGAAGGGAAGTTGGAGGAAATTAAGAAAAATGCATTCTAAGGAAAATCAATAATGTAGGCTACCGCACAGAAACGATTGAGTAGTAAGCAGAAAAACAGATTTTGATACTACTCTCAATCCAATTGACAACGAATGCAAACAATAACATTATATATCACGAGTGTTATGGTCGACCACCCATGACTTCCAAGTGTGAAAGATAATGAGTGTAGCACAATGTCAGGAAATTCCATAGATTAAATACCGTAAGAAAACCATGCACGAAATTGGCAGACTGCTTGCAGTTCTTAAATACAAAGGCGTTTATCACAAAGCATTATATGTTAATCTGCTCAAATATTGTTGTTATAAAATGTAATTTGAGAATCAAATTGTTTACATGGCTATGAAATATAAATTATCACAATGTGACGTTTTTTCGTTGAAAATGGTCTCCCGCGTGACTGCGTCATGGATAAAATAGCCTACCCACAAAGCAAACAAAAAAACCCCAATATCATCATTAGACAGTTCGCCGCGTAGGACCTTCAGCTGTGCAATCGTGCGTGACATTTCAATTTAAACATAACACACACAAAATTATTACAGCATTGTCCTACCGAAATTATGATGATTAGGCTACTCCACATGTATTTTAAGAAGAAAAACGAGCTAAATAATTTGCTGTTTCTTCTGTCATTTCAGAGGCCGTATTCTTGTGCGTTTGTGTGTTCATATACGTAGTGATTGGGCCATTCCTGAAGCACAGTCCTCTACATGTTTTTAAAATCTCTTTCTACAGTCCAAATCTCGGCCGTTCTATGTCCGATTTAAAATTGTGTCTGTTGCATAAATATATCCTCCCAAGGGTCTCCAAGCAATTCAGATTATTACCTACAAATAAGTACATTTAATTCGATGATCCTGTCCTGTGAACGCGGTAAAGAATATGGATATAGTCAATAGCATTTTCAAGAAGTGGCGATTTTAGACCCTATTTAGAGGGGTTTTAGCCCCCCTGAAAATGTTGGGGAATATAAGAGTCCTAAATTAATAAAAAAATTAGGCTTGTTCTTTGCTTGTACTACATCTCACATTCTCATTGGGGGCTGAGCCCCCCTAAAGGTCAAATCCTAGAATCACCCGTTTCCAAGTAGCTACACAAATAGAACATGTTTAAAATCATCTTAAATTGTGACGTTTGAAGGCGATATTTGGTTCAAATATGGAGCATATATATATATATATATAGGCATTCAACAGTTATCTTGACCATTTTGGGCCAGCAGACTGGTGTACCTGAACACAGTATAGTTTTACAGTGTATTTACCCAATTTAGTGTTTGTTTTTAATATATTTATTTCTTTTTTACTTCACTTTGATTATGTGCTGCCCGTATGATACCGCAAGTATTTCCCCACGGGCATAATAATACATCACTTCATAATTCTTATATACAAGGATGAATACACAAATTATACATCTCCAACAAAATTAAAGACGGGTAATTTATTAATAACTTTAAAATAGTAGAAATACATTCAATCTAACTGTTTAAAATACTGATAACTATAAATGGTCGTCATCATGCATATGCATTTAAATATAATGAAAAATACCCCTACGGCCCATATAAATCTTCCTTCCCAATAGGATAGTCAGCCTCAATAACACATTAACAGATATAGAGAGTAAGCCTGTATGAGTTAGTGTGATGTTACTCAATAGGCGCTAATTACATGGATTCATCACTCCATATTCTTTAGTGGAGAAGTGTCGCGAGAGGTCCTCGGCGAATCCCCTCGCGACGGGAGGCCCTGTGTTCTTTTGTCGGAGGTGAGTTGCTGGATCCGCACGTCAGGCACAAACAGATGGTGCCACTGGTGATGACGTTGCTAAAAAGAAGAGGGTAGTAGAAAACCTGCAACTTGTTCACCTGTCACATATCCTTTGTGGAAACGGGTGCCATTGCGTAGCCTAAGGTGCTAACGCTGTGTTTTTATAGTTAGCCTACGTCACAGTCATCCCCTTCAATTGATTATTCAGATTCATTGATTCATAACCTTCTTCTTATTGTTGGTGGAACTTTTTATACAATAGATAATAATAATAATAATCGATATCATCATCGTCATACATGTCATCATCATCAATTGGTATGCCAGTTATAAAATAATGCATTTCTCTGTAGCCTACATAGCCTAGTTCCAACTGTAATCTCTTTTGATTTACATGTTTCCCTTAAAACCGTTGCTTTTTCACGATGTAGGCTATAAGTTCCACATTGTCATGACGATAGTTTATTGAGCCAAATGTCTATCTAGACGCAACGAATCGTCTGCTTATTCCGCTCCAGATTGTATAGGCTATTGGAATATATTCACTTTCTTGACTTTCAGAATGATCGGTAGGCTATTGGTTACGATTTCAACAGTACCACATACAAAATCAACAACCACAGAAAAAACACTAACATTCATAGTTTATATTGTTTAATAAAAGTGTGATATCATTGACGAAGCACTTCATACTGTTATGGTACTACCATTCATGCTATTAGTGTAGTAACAATGACGATAGCTTTCCGTTTGATCAATGAGGAACATCACACTCAAAAGCAGAGTGCGTCAATAATACAGCCAGCCCGCCCCTATAGCCGCCACGGTCTCTCCAGATTGGTTGAGGTACTACAAATGCAGGAACATCACACGCTTATTTAGCTCGTGTATGTAATGATACTATACACGTGGCGTGGGTGGATGAACTGCCCACCTTTTCGCGTTTTGTCTCACCCAAAACTCCTACCCCCAACTTCACCTATGGACATAAAACAACATACGCACACTAACACACACCCGACTCATTTGTCCAGAAATCCTAGCTTTCGTCTTATGGTTGCTGTTGCCATGGTCCCACACTTTGAAGCCCTGACATCACAGTTGTCTTGTCACTTCTCTGTACGGTGTTGTTATCCTAAACCGACAATGTGTCACGATCCCCTCAGCATTGTTGCTATGACTACCCGATAAAGTATTATTGCCACAACTTACCACCCACAAAATATTTTTAAACAGGATTTTAAAAACATTTCTTTACTATACCATGGAATATTCATGATAATAAAAAAGTAGGGTAATAATAATGATAATTTATTAGTATAAATAAATACAGCAACTACTACTGTTAGGCCTACCACTAAGCTACTACTACTACTGGTTGGTTTATATTCCGTCCAAGGATAGGCCCAATAAACGCCCCAATTAGGAAAACATTACCATCGCCACAAGAAAAAAAACTGTCTTCAACCAAAGTCGGTCTCCTGTTTTAAATATGCCCTCCCGCAATTAGCTATAGCAAGAACTTGGTGACATTGGACACCCAGTGGACTGGGTAGAGGGAGGCGTGACATAATGATCCCCGTAGAAAAAGCACAGAGCGTGGAATCGGTAGGGAGAACGAGGAATGGGAATTGGACGGGGAGGAAGCGAGTGGAGCCTTTACAACAATTATACAGCCACCGTATTCACATATCCTCCTCCTCAATGAGCACACGCAACTCTAATGGCAAATAAACATCGTAAAACTGTCATAGCTCCTTAAGAGTTGAAAGCAAGACAGTCGGCATATGTACAGTAATATATTTAATGGAAAATATATATATTTTCAACCTGTAATGTTTTTTCCTTCTTAGAAACGGTATACGGATGTACACACAGAGTCTTGCAACAGCATCAACAGACATTGCGTTTGGAGTCATTTCAGTTCAGTGTTGCATTTTTCGGCCTGCAGCGACAACTTGGCTGTAAAACAGAGAAAGGATCAAGCAACGAAGGAATGCAATAGCCAACTACATGTGGTTAATATTTTTTTACACTGTTTGCTTTCGTTTTATTTTATGGGAATATTTCTGGAAATACCGCCTACATTTCTCGCAGGTATACAAAGGTGTATCCTCACAAGGTACGACCACAGCGTCACAGTATTCGTTGATAGTTATTTCTCATTTAAAAACAAATCGGTTCAAAAAATGTTACGCAAATGGGCTCCTGATATATTATAAATCCTGAAAATCTTTGAGGAATCGGTAACAGAATTCCCCATTCGGGTTCTGAATGTAGCCTATAGATAATGTTTTTTTTGTTCTCCCTCGAGGAATTGTTGGGAGCACATTTTATATATTTTTGTTAACAAAAGTGGAGAGGAACTTGGGACTCCAGCAGAGAGGTCGCATAGAAGCATATTTGGAATATTATATCACAAATACGGTGGGTAAAAACATGTTTTACAGAATGTACCTGGTTGGCCATTCATTCCCATTGACATTACATTTTTTAAAATAATACACGTTGCAAAACAAGTAGCAACATTTCCCCCATTTTATATTTTTCGTCGATTCTTGTACGATCCTGTCTCGGAGTGGGATTTCTGCGCGGCGGCAGGAGGACAGCGTTCGACTTCAATGCAAGGGCTAAGTTTGCGCTTATGGAAGTTGCGTCTTTGGGTTACAGATCTGAAGAAAGCACTTGCCATATCCACTCTTCCTTCGCAACAATGCTTTTCCATGGCCTCCCCGGAGGTGCAATGGACCGGAGGGGAAAGAGCGAATCTGCCGCAATCAGCTCGACCATAGACATGGGGGAAACAGATACGGTAGGCGAGAGTTCCCGGCGCGTAGTAGATCTGTGCACGCTCCGACTACACTGTCTGTTGGAGGAAAATAATCTAATACGAAAATTATGCATGAAATGGTCTACCACGACAAATAGCCTGCCAATGTCGCATTTATTTAATGTAAAATGTTTCAGAAACTGAGTTGGTGTAATTGAGAAATAGCCTAAAAATCCACGCGACGGCACTGTTATAATAACTTAATTGGCAAAGTTAAATATCAGCCTCGTGCTGAACACCAAATATGAATTCGACACCTATAGCCTATAGACAAATTAATATAACATGCATATCCATAATTATTTGACAATTCATTATAGCTATGTCAACCGTGTACCTTAACGTACACCAATGATTTGAAATGTAGACTAATGGAGGTATAAATGTAAAATGAATGCACTATTTTCAAGTTTTGAAATAATGCATGCCGTTTTAATGTTTTTTATTCTTTAAATAGCCTAATTCATGCCGAAAAGCAGATGCACTACAACCCTGTTCGGATTCAGAAAGTGTACGTCTATATGTGAAAAGGATGTAGAAGTAGATAATGAAAACGTTTCTAAGTATTTTGTGTGTGAACATGCACGAATCCCGATATGCCTTTACGTTTTTATTTATTGTATTTGCCTTTGCTGCTTAATTATAGCAGGCACTTGATTGTACATTAAATTTACATTTGTAAATTATTTGTAAAGATTGTTAATTATGGTGAAATAAATGATAGGCCTGTGTTGGACAATTCCTTATCAACAGATCCAGTGTTTGATCGAAGCACACATTTAATTCGTTTAGTTGCTTATTTAATGCGGAAGTTATTTTAAGAACACAAAATCCCATAGCTACAAATTTGGCAAACATGACTAGTTTATCATGTTCGGAATGCACGTTTTCATGTTTTTTCTATCGTCTCGTTGTTGTAGATAACGTTTTGCAGGTTGCCTTTTATTATTTAAATTTGACCTTGACATCAGCTGGAGATTGTGTTTAGATGCATTTCAGCAATAGTATGGTGGTTCATTCTGATAACTTATTTAACTGTGGCGAACAGTGCTTATTATTAATTCTTATAGTTTCAATTGCGGCTAAATGCCACTATGAATATGCAGTGCATTTTATTTCTTATTAAGATTGTATTGTCGTCATCACACGTTTGGCTTTAAGAAATTGTGTTTACTTCATTATTTAGAAAACATAAACATTTTTCGACCTTATTGTCTATGTTCGTTAACGGACCTCTCGCCGAGCCACCATTCAAACCGTCACAGTTTGAATTTCAGCAAACATCAGCTTTACTTCGGGGTATTCTCTTTTATACTGATATGTTTTCTTTTTTCTATTACTTTAGTTTTGTATCCACGTTAGGTTAGTCACCTCGAACGAACAGAATCAGAATGAATACAGCCTATAGGCTACAACATGGGTATGAACTACTGTTGTCTACAGTAATCTCGCTGGTTTATATCGACTTTTTAGGTTTAACCTATGTTTGCAATGCCATGTGTCATATTTATTTACTTAAATTGCCCTTTAATTAGCCTACTTGTTGAACAACGGTATTTTTCAGCCAGACAAATATAAGAACCATGGCATGGATATTCAGGTAATAAGAAAATCGATTTCGTTTATTTCCCTTATTGTGCCACTGAACCTTGACTGAACATAGATTTCGTTGTCAATATTTCGCAAAATGAATCAGTAGCCCACCGATTCGAAACATATCTTAGTGTTTTGTTATGTCAATTCTTGTTTTCGGTGACAGTAAGTTGCTGTTTCACTTTGCAGAATGCAGCCACGTTCAGCAGTGACCGCGCGGCTGTGTGCGCCGGCTGCGGGGGAAAGATCTCGGACCGTTACTATCTGCTCGCGGTGGACAAACAGTGGCACATGCGCTGTTTGAAGTGCTGCGACTGCAAGCTCAACCTGGAGTCTGAGCTCACCTGCTTCAGTAAGGACGGCAGCATTTACTGCAAGGAAGACTATTACAGGTAAAGCATGTAACATGTCTCTGTCTATAATAATAATAAAGATGACGATTAAACATAGCCTACCAATGATCCAACCTTTCTTATGTAACTGTATATTTGAATTATACTAAAGTCAGTATGAGTTGTGTAAACCACGTGTGTTGGTGATATCTTGAATGTTCTGGAAATTTCCGAGTTGCTCATATCCATGAAGTGCAGAAGTTACCTGTATGCTGCAAACGTCTTGGCGCGCTTCACGTGTTCAGTTACAGACACGGTACTCTCTCGTGCAGGCGATTTTCGGTACAGCGGTGCGCCCGGTGCCACCTCGGTATTTCGGCGTCAGAGATGGTGATGCGTGCGAGGGATTTGGTGTACCACGTTACCTGCTTCACCTGCACGACATGCAACAAAGTGCTGACCACTGGAGACCATTTCGGCATGAAGGACGGTTTGATCTACTGCCGGCTTCACTTTGAAACTCTCGTGGAGGTGGAATGTCACGCGCATTTCAATCACGCGGATGTGGCGCCTTGCAAAGGCGATGGATTCGTTTCGGCAACAGCCAATTCGCCGGGACGGAACTACTACAACGACGTTGGTACTGTGCAGAAGGGGAGGCCGAGGAAGAGAAAAAACCATGGAACAGGAGCAGACATGGCGGTTTACAACGCAGGTAGGTCACGTTGTGCACCCTCTCTGGTTCTACACAAGCTGGGAGTCTAGCATAACGCAATAGCATGCCCAACGTTTAACCCCCCGAAATGATGACAGTTCCGAACTTTAATCTGCTGCTGCGGCAGGAGTACAGCGGGGCTATAAACTGTTATGTATTTTCACAACCCCCTAGAAATGAATTCCTGGCTATGCCATTGGTATAATGGTTAGGTAACTGGGCTTGCAACTTAGAGGTTGCAGTTTGTGCAGAGTACTTGTTTCAGTAGGCTAAACCAACAGCTGTAAACGTGGTAGGCCTGAACTACAGACACATTATCCTAAAGAATGATCATATATTACGTTGTCTGAAAAAGGACCAAAATAGGGCGGCGGATGGCGTATCGGTCTAACGCGCCACACTTTGGTGGTGTGCGCTGCCTGTCAGGGACGCGTTTCGAAACCTGCCTCTCTACCAGACCGGCCCTGGTCGTCAGCGCCTATCGGATGCGGCATTTGGCTGTCCGCCTCCAGGGGAGGGTGAGCCGGCACGAGTCCGTCGAGTTGAAGGTTAAAGGCGTCCGTGGAAGAATTTCCGTCTCGGAAGAGGCGGGAACAATCGGCCAGGAATGTATGTCGCTCCCGGAGGACGGGCGGCGGACTCGTGGGGGTGGGGAATTGAAATAAATAGAGGGTATAATTGGCAACCAAATTGGGAGAAAAACAGGAAAAAATTTGAAATAAATGAAATCAAAAAGGACCAAAATACCCCAAAACAGACACACACCACTTCCTTCCGTGTGTTATCAAGAGGCCAAGCCGCGAAGGGTTGAGTTCCACCGTGCACTTCGTCATCACAAACCGTCTGTGGTACTGGCAGATGGCAACGCCCACGGGGGAGTTAGCGACTGAGAAACCTCGATTCAGCGTGAAGCCCAGTATCACAGCAGAGCCTGCACCACAGATACATGTAGTAATTACGGACAAAGACAGGCTTGCTGAATGAATTGTTTTACCACTATCTGTGTTTGAAGGCATATCAAGGCGTAACGTGATCACATAATGATAGCGAAGTACGCGTGAGCGCACGTATTTAAGTGCTGGGGCAGGATAATTAAACGTGCGTAGTTGTCACATCAGCAAATCACTCTTCACTCTAGATTTACTTATAGCTACCTCTGGTATTTTTATTCCGATTACTAATTCAATTAAACATACATTTTTATAATATACAAAAGCATTCAGATATCATTGCTGTTTTCTCCTTTTTGGAAGCACATGCTGGCAAAGGCATTTGTGACGTTCCACAAGGCATTGTTCCCACAAGATGATGAACAAGTCCACAATGATTTTAGATTTGGTCCTGTGGATGCCTTGCATTTCAGTTGCAGGTTGTGTTTAATATTTCATGACGTTTCAGGTGCTTGAGGTCACTTTGTAATCATTAAGTATTCATTGAGTGTCATTGTGAAACAACAACAGCTAATAGCTATTGACAGTAAGGCAAACAGCAGCATTGTAGAAAACAGTAGGCAAACGTCTGTGTTCATTTGAATTGTGATTATGGTTCTTTCTACATTTAATGCAGCTTTTTGGGAAAAAAGTCTGGGGCCTAAAATAGATATTCAAGTGGAAAAAAAGAGTGATACACCAACACACAGGCCCACCACGTTGATATATTTATTTTGTTCAAACTCTTTCTTGTAATATGCGAGTTAGGTCAAAGAGTAATAACCTTTGGGAATATAACCATAAAAGTTGGTACACATGTAAAGTCCAATCTGACTCCAAGCTTCATGATGCTTAGAAAATAATGGTTTGTTTTAAATTATAGCTTGGCAGTATTATCCTCAAAACATCCTCTTTACCTTTGGTTACCAGGACCATACACACTGCTTTGTGGCAAAGGCTGTTCAGTCATGTGCTGAGGTTGAGGGTTCGAGTACAGCAACAGTTCATGCATACACCCTTAGTTTAAAGTTCTCGTAACTCTTTACAAAGGCGGCATAAACAAAAATCCTCAGCACTCTTTGACTCTGGTTGCTGTTGCTGAACGCGCTGCTCAGTGGGGTAGGCTGTTATGTGTCTGATCTTCAATCCTGAAGTTCAGGTGTGGCATCCAAGTGTACTTACATGTTTTACCCTTTTGTGGAAAGCCATCAAATGTTCTATGTGATTACAGTTATTAATAAATGTGTGAAATATCTTTGTAGATGCAAATTTGTGCTTATTGGCATTTTATGCTTGCCCCCCTCGATCGCAGCTTGCAGCTCTATTTATTATGATTATTATTGTTATTTTGTTCAATATTATTATCATACTTGTTTATTATAGTATTGGTTGTTTTACTACTGTTTTTGCCAAGTGCACAAGTTTCATGATGAAGGTGTAGTCGTTTCAATAGTCTATTCAATCATAATGTTGTGAATGGAATTGTTCAGGCAATAGAAGGATGCACATGTGGATTTCTGACTGTAGAAAGGGGCTTGAGATTTGTTGACTACTTGACTAGATTGATGTTCACTACTTACCCCTATTTCGGCCTGTTTGGTCACATATTAGCCAAATAGGACTTAGTGGGAATAGAGGGTCGATATGGAAAGTTCTAGACGACGATAGAATCTGACAAGTGGAAAACAGCTCAGAAGGGGGGCGTAACTTCAAAAAGGATTGAAGGGTTTACTTCCTAAACCTGTTAAGTCCATTTTTGCAAAAAATGGGTTCTGAGCACCACCTGCAACTACATATGACAACGCATGTTTCTGCTGTAAATTGAGCGTTTAAAGCGGTTTAGTCCCAGAGAAGCCGCCCATAAAACTATTGTGTTGTTTCCAAAAGCGATTAAGTCCCACCTGGTTTCATTTCCAAAACCTGTTAAAGTCGATAACCAATAGCGTAGTAGTTTTAACAGTTCTGCCAATACAAAAGACTGTACTCTTTATGTTTCGTTCAGACAACAAAATGTTGAAAATAAAGTAAAAGTTTTCTAAGCAACTTGTTTTTACCCGAAGTGCCAACGTCATTTTAGAGCTCTTATAACCGTTGTCTTTGTGTTATATCATCCATCTATTATGCCACAATACTATAAAAATATAGTCCAGTAAGCCAGAGTGACAGGAAAATTGAGTAAGAACAAATAACACATGCATAATGCTTGGTGTGAAACTCACGTAATCGCGATGAATGAATTTCATGACATTTTGGCACAAAAAGTGACAAAATAATAAGAACAAAGAAGAGTAGATTTCAAAAACACACTTTATTTAAATAGTCTGCCATGGTAACCAAACATAGTTTTCATAAAATGAACATTGCTGTTAGTGGTAACAACTTTTCAGAAAAATGCGTTTTTCTCCTTACAAGCAAAATGGACTTAACAGGTTTAGGAAGTAAACCCTTCGATTTCAACGGTAAGAAAGATTCCCCCCTCCTTGTACTTACTTGTTGAGTAGCAGTTTGATTGAGGGTTTTAGGTCCATAAATCAATATGTTAAAGCTGGTTGAACACGGGTACACATGTACAGACTTCTGAATAAAATGCTCCCATGTGAGATTTCCTAATGAGAGCCTCCCGTCCTTAAGACGAAAATCATTTTTCTTTTGTAACACAAAGGAACGCCGGCTGACTAATTGCAAATGGCAGCTCTCGAATTCCGGCTTTCAGTAGGCTATCCTTAAACTCGCAGGGAATTGGTACGGATATACTTAGATTATTACTAATAGTAGTAGCCTACAGTAGAAGTTGCTTTAGTTCTTTATCATTAACCTGGGCGGCAGGCTAATAACCAGCGGCATATAACCGCTAGGCGGTATTTCTCGATTAAGGTGTTAGCCGGCGAACTTTCTTAAATAGGCTACTTTACAGCACTTAGGCTGTAGATAAATCAGAGTTCATCCCATTCTAAATATTTAAAAAAATATCTGGGTAATTCCGCAATACAGCTTTGTGAAATACCCCCAGATGTAAACTAGCTACTACTGCTAACAACAATAACAATAGGCCTAATAGTATATGATTATGTCACGAAATTAACACGTGTAGGCTACCCTCATCATAGCCAAATTGTTATGGTGTTTCGGGGATGGATAGTAAGAAAGAAACAGTTGCACTGACTGTAATAGTTTTGAACACTATACATTTTAGGCATTCTCTAAACCAAAATGTTCCAATACAAGTTGCCAGTGTTTTGCCTTATTGTACCAAAAACAGCGGTTCTCGGCCAGAGAACTTTGTCGCTTTGGCAAGCCACATGTTTGTACCACATGTGTAGGCTACTATCTGAAATCGACTACCCTGGAATGTTTCACTGCTGCATTCCACACGGATGTGCCTGTATTTATGCATGTTTATTTATTTATTCGTTTTTTCTGGATTATTTCCCTGTGTGGTATTGGGTCACGGAACTGACAGCGGCGTTAGAAATGATCATACTCACATTTTAAGGTTCCTCATGATGTTTCATGTATTTGTACAACAGGCTAAAATTAAAAAGGAGGTAAAAAAGAGAGTGGAGTTTTTTAACCCCAAATTAGTGTTGGGACACTGCTGCCCTCCTGAGGGCACGTATTGACATTACACATTTAAAATACATTTATTCCACCATTATACGAACCATTCCTACACGGCGTGTGCATTGTAGTCACTGTAGTAGCAAAATATACCTGAGATATTTTCAACTGCATGAAGATGTATTTGACTATTTAATAAGTTGCGTTACACTACAGAAAATTATGACATATAGGTGAAGCATTCCTTTATTTTTGGAGCCAAAAAACGTAGGCTAGTGTTGGTATCATGCGCGTTCATCGTTCTCTTTAAGCGTTTTAACGGTTTTCTGAGAGTATTCAGAGCTACAGAGACATTTGCTCTACGTCTCAGCGTTGTTTACGTTTTAAAGATAATTATTGAACGTGTTATTTTGTATATTCTGAATCACTCCGTTGTCACAGACAGTATTTCTTCCGAGCTGTTACGCCTCCAGCAACACTTAACGCGCTGCCAAGAAATTGCAGTCAGGCTTATTGGGCTTGGGCTTTATTTCAATAAGCAGCATCATTAGAAAGCACACCGATGTTTTATTGTTATTATTATTATCCCATGTAATGTATGCGCCGATCTGTGCCCACCGATCTGTGACATATATTGTCCTGCAAATATGTCTACCATACCAAGTCAAACATCAACATGCATATGCTCTCTCTCTCTCATTCTATCTATCTATATATACACACATATATATATATATATATACATTTGCAACCAGGAACAAATTATTACATAAGTCATTACATTTATATTGCAGTATGATAGTGTTTAAAACACAGAGATGGGCAGCTGATTGCCCCCACTGTATGCCTAGTGATAGTGCTGTTTGAGAAGATGACTTCCCTAAACAAGAAGTCTGAATGTTGTTCTGTCAGGGACTGATGACAGGGCAGACTGTAGGGCTGATAAATTAATGAATGAATTAAAACTGAGAGCACCTGGCTCCAGAGTGGCATACCCAGCTCCCAACTCTCAGCCACACTCAGCTGTGCTCCCACTTTCAGAGTGATGTACCCAGCTGAGGGCCAGGTCTTAGTGCAGGGATGCCAGTGCTGATTGTGGGTACCAGGGGGCCCAGGCATTATTGGGCATAGTCACCCAGAGCAGTGCTTCCCAAACTATGGGTCGAGACCCACTGGTGCATTATGGGAGGGTTGAGGTGGGTCAAGAGATGGCATGTGAAAAGAATAACTTGCAGTATATAATACACTTTCCACTTCCATTCACACCAGTTACATTGCACACTGCACATTTTTACATTTACATTTTAGGCATTTAGCAGATGCTCTTATCCAGAGCGACTTACAAAACGTTCATTTCTACATGGTAAGATTAATCATGGTTAGTGCAAGAGATCAGTGCAGTAATACAGCAATATACATCATTATTGGCAGCTGCATACTGTACCTGAGAGAAAAGGCTAGTAGCTTTTTTTAAACAGTTTTAAACATGTAAACAGTGGTTTTTGGAAATTGTACAAGTGGTAGTGGAGTCTGAAGAGGTGGATTTTTAGTCTCCTGCAGAAGATGGCCACTGAGTACAGAATATAAACTACTGCACCTGTTCACTGAAGTAGTTGTAGTGTGCACGTGGTGCTAAAAACATTTAATCCCATGTTTGAACATAATGTTAGGCTACGGTTTTATAAGGGGTCGGTCGCAGTGTATGTATTTCCTCATAAGGGGGGTCATAGGAAGGAGGGAAGGTTTCAGTTAGCAGAGGGAGATTTGCCCTCAACTTACAATATCAAATTGAAAATATACATTGCTTTTTTGTTTTTACATACATACAGGCAAAATGAAGGAAACAGTTGAGTAAATGATGGATACTGGCAGCTCTGTTATGGTGTGGGGTACATTCTCCTGGCATGGTTACGGTCCACTCAAACCCTTAGAGGGCAAGATAATTGCCAATAAATACAAAACCATGAGTGATCACCTTCATCCTATGGTGAATCAGTTCTATCCTGATGGGTGGGGTCTCTTTCAGGATGATGATGCCCCATCCACAGGGCACAAGTGGTCACTGAATGGTTTGATTGGCATGAAAGTGATGTAAACCATATGCCACGGCCGTCTCAGTCACCAGATCTCAACCCAACATTTATGGGAAATACTGGAGCAGCGCCTGAGACAGCATTTTCCACCACCATCAACAAAACCCCAAATGATGGAATTTCTAGTGGAAGAATGATGTCATATCCTTCCAGAAACTTGTTGCATTGAAGCTGTTCTGACCATTCAAGACAGCCCAACACTGTATGTCTAAGTCTAAGACACTTTATGCTGGTGCTTCCATTATTTTGGCAGTTACCTTATTTTGTTAAAATGAACTTGACAATGTATAAACTATACTGTGGTGCAATACCTGAGACAGATGAGTTGGAGGGTGAAAATGGTGTTTGTCCTAACCCCAACCCCCCCTCGACTGTGTGCCCCCCAGCGCTCAGCTGTAATGAGAACGACAGTGACCTGTTGGACCGTGACTATGGCTCCAACCACAAGTCCAAACGCATGAGGACATCCTTCAAGCACCACCAGCTGAGGACCATGAAGTCCTACTTCGCCATCAACCACAACCCTGATGCCAAAGACCTGAAACAGCTGTCCCAGAAGACCGGCCTGACCAAACGAGTGCTGCAGGTGAGAGCCAGCTGAGGTTACCTGAACATCACAGACACAGAATTAAGAGCAAAGTCATTTTGAGAAAAAAACTTTAAGGGTATCAGAGCTGTCCTACCATTATAGTAGTGGTGATAACAGCGATGACGCTTGTTGCTGCTGCTGCTATCAACATCATTGCACCTTTTCATATGGTTCAGTGTCTCACAATGGCTTTAACAAATAAACAATAGTCAATAATAAATAGTGAATAATTGGAACATTGATGAAAAATGAATTTGGATCAATCCAGATTTTTTTTTGTTGATGTTTTTGTTGTTTTTGTTTAAAAATTTGTTTTTTTAGGTTTGGTTTCAGAACGCCCGGGCAAAATTTCGGCGGAACCTCCTGCGTCATGAGAGCCCAGGAGGGGGCAAGGCGTCTGACAGCTCCACGCTGCAGGGGGGGTCGCCCTCCGGCCCCACCTCCGAAATCTCCAACGCCTCCATGAGCCCCTGCAGCCCCGCCCCCACCTTCACAGACCTGACCGACTCCACCATGCCCATGGTCACCTCCGCTCCGGGGGGGCCTGACCTGCACGACTCCAGGAGCCCCCCCCAACCCAGTCTGACCAACCTCTTCTGACCCCCCCCCCTCCCCCTCACATTCCACGTTTCATATGGATTTAAAGCATTGAGAACTCACAAGGCAGTTTTATATTTAAAAAGGGACACGGAGATGGAAAATAAAATGTTCAAATAAAAATATGACACTTTTCCCTCAGTTTTATCCTCTCAACTTCAAATGTCAAACTTGTACTCGTTTAAAAATGTTTGTATGAATTGTAGCAAAGCCTCACAGAACTGAAAATGTATTATTAGTTTCTTGGTTGCGGTTGTCATGGGATTTACAGGTTGCCATAGCCAGACCCCGCCTACTCATGGGTTGTAATTCTAAAGCCAGCGTTTGTGTGAAGGTACAGAGGACAATGAATCATCCGGGAGGGGGGGAATAATAGATGATGATAAGGGTGAAAATTATTATTCTTTTATTTTAAATGAGCTGGAATAAAATGAGAATGACAACAGAGTGAATGTGACAGCCGCGTCATCTCGAAGACTGCTCTGGTGCCTTATCCAACACCCTCTCACCCACAGGTAACAGGGTGGTTTCACCCACAGTTAACAGGGTGGTCCCCCCTCCAATCCCTAACATACACAAATAGAGCACATATTATGTTTATGCCTTATGACTGCTTTTAGAGATGTCTTTTATGACTGCTGATACAGATGTCTTTTATGACTGCTGATACAGAAATAAACTGTACAATAACGGCACTTATTAAATGTTCAAATCTATTAAATGATCATTTATGTACATGATGTACAAAATTTGAGTGATTGCACTGCAGCTGGCGGTGACCATACTTATGGTGATGGTGCTTCTGTGATAATCTCATTGGCTAAGGTTCCTTAAGCCCTTCCCCCATCAATAGTACCAGCTATGTATAGCAACCTTATTAGCCAATGGTCTTTAAGCTCCTCACCCACCAATAGTAGGATACTTATATATATAATTATCTAATTCGTAGAGAAAACTGGCACTCATGTCTCATCCCAAACATAACATTTGCACACCTAATAACAACCTAATCTGACTGGCACCACTAACAATGAACCTCAATAAGGTAACTAAAAATAATTAATTTATAACATATTTATTAAAAAGACAACCATGTTTATAAAAATATTTGACCCTTTCACAAAAGGTAAATGCACATCCATAATTTTGTGCAGGTGCTTGGTAAAAAAAGGAGTAATATTTTTTCCTGACAAAGACCTAATGGTCAAAACATTGTCACTGCTCATGGATGAACACAAATGAAACACTTGGAAGTGTAACAGCAGTCTGCAGATAAAAATATTTTTGCCACATTCTGGTTGGTGCACAATTTCACTAACTGCCTGGGAACACGTGAGCTCTGACAATCAACAGCATGGGGGTCGCAACAGAAGCCAAGTGGAAGCTTTGATCACCCGAACACATGTGCTCACATAAGCGGCTGAAATACTCCAGGTGCTGAAAACACACACTTATAATATACATGTCCAACCTCTCCAGTCTTGTAATGTGGCAACATATGAGTAAGATCTTATGATCTTAGATAATCTTATTAAGCACATTTTTAAAAATAGTAAAAACCTATAGCCTACAGTTACCTTCTTTGGATTGGGGCTCCAGATGCCTGGGTTAATTATATATATATATATATATTCTATTTGCACATCGTAACCTTTCATACACACATGCAAAAGCCATATATGTCATTCAACAAAAATAATAATATATGGAGATGACTTCCTTTCAATATATTATGTGCTCAGTTTCCTCTTGAGTTATTTCAATTCTGCTGTCCACAACCGTAGGGTCTTAAATGTTTCTTAAGTTGACTAGGGCAGCGGGGGGGGAGAGAGGTCAATTTTTCCCCTCTAACATTTGTGGGTGTTCAAGCCCCCCCTCTTTTCAAGGGCAATTTGTTGTTCATTTTATAGATGAAATGCAGCAATGTTTTTTTCTTCTTTCAAATGTTATTCTGTTCCATTCCACTCTGTCAGTAGAAGCTAAGATCCCATCTCTTCGCCTGATTTTGGAGGATGACATGACAGTGAATCAGAGCTCACACAGCATCCTGCCACAGCTCCAACCCCCCCGCCCATCATTCTGCCGTGCTTCGGAAACAACATCCCCTCAGGCGCAGTATGAAGCTGGTGCATTATATTTCTACGGGCACAAATTTCACAATTAATTTGCCTACAGGCCGTACAAAGCTTCAGGGTGCATATCAGTCTGGGGGCCAGACGTGCAATTCGGTGGCACTGGATCCCGCCCGCGCATCACGTATTACAAAGATTTGTGTCACAGATGATGCGCCCAGTGCCATCCTCCACTCCATCGTCCCTTCACAAGCGATCAGAGCCCCTGGCCGTCCCAAAGACTCCACGTCCCGTTTCCCGAATCATATACCCGATATATCCAGCCGGAGCACAGCACCCCTGCTCTGCGCGTGGCTGTCGTATCTCACCAATCTCCCTTCAACTGGACTAACAAGGCTGTCCTCAAGTGGACGTCTACCCTTGTTTTGTTTTACGCCTAAGGCGTCCCCACCTTTGAGCTGAGAAGTTGGGGCCTCTATTACCACACAGTAAAAATGTGGTCACAATAATTTAGATTAAAATTTGGCAACAGATTACAGTAATACATAATAGATTTTTTGTTCATTCCAATTCCTGTGAACATACATCCACAAATGGGTAGCATCATTAGCATTAATGTCTGGAAACAATGGGAGTCTGGACCCACATAGCATGCTCAAAATTAAACACAACATAACTTAAACATACACAACAAACATACACACACACAAACACACACACACACACACACACACACACTCATACATGCGCACACACACACACACACACACACAGCCACAGGCTTCGGTGGATTCTCTGGACACATTTCTTGCCAGGTGATAAATGTGTAATGTTGGATCTCTGCCAGTCCCGGGGGCCCAAGCGTAGCTCCCAGGGGGCCATGCAGGCCTCTTGGGGGGGCTGGCCTCTGAGAGGTGCCAAATCTGGCCCCCAGGGAAGGCAAATCTGCCGGCCATATGTGGCCTTCATGTTCCAATAAAGACACGCGATGAAAGACTTAACTGCCAGACTCGCACTCTAATAACACATCACAGCCTACATGGAAACTGAGGGTGTAATAAAATGTAATGCGTGGTTATTAGCTACAAGCACATGCCTTCTATCCAGATCTGCCTCAATGCACGGTAAATATGTGCAGCATTTAATTATTATTATTGTTGTTAAAAAATTATTTGTACTATTATTTTATTATTTTAAATAAATGCATATGTGCCTGACTGCGCATGCAGCACATCACGGATAAACTAATAAACAATGTCTACAAATCTTTTCATTCTTTTTGACAATGGCCCACTTTCACTTTGACATCCGGTCAGACTCAACTTGCTTAACCAGGAAAAACACTTTTCTGAACTGACTGATTACATATTTTCACCCCACATTTTCCACCCGGCTTCAGGTCAAAAACCCTCAGCTCTTCATTTGCTTACATCAAAAACAATTCCTGAATTTCAGAGCCAAACAAATACACAAACAAAGCAAACAAGGGAAGCAAACAAAAGAAACAACAACAACAACAAAAAAGTAGCTATTCTCTCAAAACGGCATTGTCATGTTAAAACCTCTTGAATGGGGAAACTAAAGCTATGGGATATTTGTAGTTCAGTGGGTTAAATCTTTGCCACTATTGAAGAGGTGAAAGGTAACCCCCCCTCCCCACCACCCCTCACCCTCACCGATTGCTCAATAGACCGAAGTGTCAACTCCAGATAACTGCCGTCAGAGGACTCAGATGCCAGGAACACAACACCCCTTCTCCCCCCTCCCACCTCAAAGGGGCCTCGCACACAAAGTACCCGTGCTGCCTTAATTGCCACGGTTCAGTGGACTGAAGAGCGGACTCAGCCGTGACACAATGCGAAAAGGAGATTATCAAGGTCTGCGGTCAGTCCCTGACCAATTAGTACGGATTAGGGCTTCTCTCTCTCCAACTCCCGGAGGTTCTCTCTGCCCTGGAGTGGCTAATTAACACCCTGGAGCCCCCCGGTCAATACCAGACGGGGGGCAGTGGGCAGGGGGGCTGTTGGGCAGATATCAGACTGATTTAGTGGCTTTGGACACTGGCCAAAGGGCTCTTGATTCGCCGCCCTAGTGCTGATGACGAGCTCGACAGTAAAACCCAACAAGGCTAACCTTGTATTTGATGGGATATTTTGTCAGGATGGATAGCTGTATTTTTTGTCAGGACAGTGGATTATGCTAACAGTATAGCACTGCACGTTTGCACCTTGTAAGTTTTGTTACTGGTTGTAAGAGAGTTAACCTTTTTTCTTCTTCTTTTGATTCTGATTTTTTGCAATTTTTCTCCCAATTTAGTGGACAATTATACCCTCTATTTTATTTTGCCCTCCCCATATGAACTCACCGCCCGTCTTTACGAGGCAACCTAATTCTCCAAGGGCAGCAAACTCTGTTTCCTTCGAGACAGAATTCGCCCGACCACGTTCTGGAAGACACCCTTACGTGCTTCTCAGCTAGTTCGTGCAGGCTCACCCTCCCCCCTCCCCCCGGGGCGGACAGCCAAACGCCGCCCCCGATCGGGGCTCCCCACCAGGGCCAGTCTGGCACAGTCGGGTTTCGAACGCCGACCATGATAGGCAGCTCACACTCGTAAACGAGTGCGTTAGACCACTACGCCATCGCAGGCCCCAGAGAGTTCACTTTTAAGGCCCCCTCCCACACACAAGCACACACACCACAACCCCTGCACACATGCTCCCCACACACACTGGCCAACACATGGAGTCTCCATGACCTGCAGCTCTGTCAGGGCTGTGTGTTCTGGCAGGAAGTTATTCACACCAAAGGAATTATTTTCCTCACAAACACACAGCCAAAACTAGAGCCTCCTGCACTAAACATAGTAGTCCGTGTAGTCTCCTGGACTACATAAAATATTAAATTTCCCTGGAGTAACACCACCAGTGGTTCCGCAACTTTCCGAGCCCATGGCTGACTTAATTTCCTGTGACCCACCCATTGTTAAAATGTAGCCATACATACGTCTGAACATGTTAGAAAAACTGCATTCACTAACTATTGAATATAGTTAGGTTGGTGTGGTGTATGGAAAATGTATAATATAAAGCAAATTCATTTTTCACATGTATCTCGTGAACCACCAGTGGGTCCCAACCTATAGTTTGGGAACCACTGGACTGCACAAAGACCTAAAAGACCAACATGAATAGAAATGCTGCTTGTCGGTGGCATTATAAACACCATAGAACAAGAGAATGCACCTCACTGCCTGTCATTACCTTTGTCTCCAGCAGGGGGAGCACAGGTCATGTGATAAACTTTGTTTGTTTGCTCATCCTGTATGTGAGCGGGCGGGATTACTGCACATATTTTGGATTTGTTCAGATGAGAAGTGTTCAGATCGTTGTCACTGGGACGGGGGAGACTTTATTATTATAGGCGGGGGTCCCCTCAATTCAAACGGGTCGTTAAACACGTTACATATAAAGGCCTTTTTCAACCGTTCAGCAGTAAACTCCTGAATTTGTTATTGCCCTTAACCTGTGAGCATGGTCTCCAGAGGCCCCACCAGAAAGCATAATACTGTCAGATTCACGCTACAATAACTACAATAGCAGCAACTGTCATAGTTCAACAGCCAATTAAAAAACTGCCAGCTCACATTAAGTCACTGCATAATGGTGTGCGTGGGTGTGAGTGTGTAGGTGGGGGGTGGGTTTAAGAGAAGCTGTTTGTCAGGAAACCCTCCTGGATTTAAGAGACATTCCTCATGCAGATGTTAAGAGACTGCAGCTCCACGCCTCAAACAGCAGTAGTAGTGTTGGCATTTCTCTCTGGACCGGCTGAATGTTCATGCTGGGTCAGAGCAGGGGCAGAGCTGACCAGCACGTCTCTTGTAACGCGCTCTGCACAGCGCACGGCAACTCCTCCTATTCCAGGGGTTATCACCGATCTCTTTAAAACAATGTTAATACCTGAATGATTGTTTTCTCCCAGATTTCAAAAGGCCAACCGCATTTGCAAGCGCTTCATCGCTGTATGGTCAATACAGAAAAGCACAGCCAATCGCACTCTTATCCGAAGCATCTCGTGTCATCCAGCACTTCTTTTCACACCAGCTGACCTGCGGAGTCATTGCACGGGAGGAGTGCACTTCATGTGCAGCCGGCGCAGGCAGACTTCAGGTGCCTGATACGGTCTGAACAACCTGTTGGAATCCACATGCGGATTCAAGTCTGATTATCCCTGTACCAAACATGTAGTACAACACAGCAAAATACACAGTAACTATACGCTTAGTAGAGACACAATACAACCCAAAACGCATATTAAGGGGAAATGGTCAGTCAGTCAGAGGGTAGGACAATCAACCAGTAAGTCAGTCAGGGTCAAAACAACAAAAATGTGAAGAAAGAAAATAAGGGTTAAGGGTTTAACATCCAATAGAGACAGGTGGACTCTCTGTTTGGGCTGGTGGGCCAAAAGTACATCCAAAACTGGAATGCTTAGAGCCAACCTGCAATAGGCACATCGAACCCTTCGCATCCAACCCCAACCATAATAAACCAAAAAAATCATGGTGCCAGAGCTTCAATAATGGGACTTAAGGATAACTACTTAAGATAATTTACAATTGACACTAAATGATCAGCGACTTGAATTCCATGACATTCACCTTCACACCAGACGCCAGCCTCTACCCCCACTACTCAAATAGATTTAGGTAAGCGTGCCACTGACCCATCTGATTCTTTAGGTCAGCATACTCATAGGCATGCCTGATATCCATAACAATGTCAAACTGACCAGAGGAGTCGCTCTTTCATGATGGAAAAGCTGCAGTCCTGCCAACTGCTCTCTGAATAAAGCTATGGGCTCTACGCCCTCCCTGTGGGGCTGCTGGCCGCAGTCGACATGGACACAGTCCAGACTGAATACCAAACTATGGGGCCCAACCACACACTGGAACCCAGAGTCTTAGCCAGACAAGCCACCTGGCAGCCCAGGTAATGCCTCTTTGACAAGCAAGTATTTTTTCAGTAATCTGTTCTTCTTGTTCTGCATTGCATGTGTGTGTCTGTGTGTGTGTGTGTGCTCTTTGTCCTCCCACACGTGATAATTACTGCATGCCTGACATATCACATTATCGTGTTTAAGCCGGATTTCAATGGAGCAGTTGTGGTAAGGTATAACAGCCCTGTCACACCTGGAATTTGAACCCGCAACCTCAGACTCCACAACTGTGAAGCTCACTGTGACCTGAGGTGCTCAACAGGGGGCTGTTGCTGGTGGCTGGGGCAGGGGACTCCCCTGCATTCTGACAGACTTTAAATCTCTCTGTGTTCTTCCTACAGACTAGTCTTATTTCTGCAGGGTATTACTTTTGATTTCATTATTATTTTTTCCTCTCGTTCTGCAACAACGCCGGGCCTGTAGCTGCATGTAGCTGCAGACCCAGCGCACCTCCTAATTTGGTTAGCGCGCTGCTAATCGTTTTCACGGACCGTTTCACAACACACACAGCGGGCCGCAGGGCTCAAGGGCGAGATCAGTGCCGGGGAGCGGAGCCCCTCGTTGCAAATGTCGCAAGCCCCTCGTCAACAAAGAGCTGTGGGAGGAAACTGCGATTTACTTACTTGAGTCAGTGTTGGCACAACCGCACAGACAGTCATTCTTTTTAACAAACCTAAGGCTAGCGTTTAGTTCCAAATGTGAACAATTGTGTTCGTATTGCGCACTCGTATAATTGTTGGTAGCCTACTGCAAAGTCTAGTAAGCATGGTGCGACACAGTGTGCATACCTGTGCTTTGGAACGTAGCCCTGAGTTTTCGAACTCGCGTACGAACCCAAGTTCTGGACACACAGGAAGGATTTCCTGGTAGATTTTCCCAGGCAGCCAGAGACTGGATGACACTGGTTTGAGTGATGAGCTGTCGAGTGACTAAGCGTTGTGTTGGCGGCTTGTGGAGGCAGTCGCCAGTGTTGACGGGCAGGGCGAGGGAGATGATCAAACTGTAGGTAGTGAGTGTTCCACCGTGCCTCCAGCTCTGATAAACCCGTCGGGCCTGCTCCCGAAAGCCTGGCTAATCCACGTACACAAACCATATTGTAAATAACAACCGCGCTAACCTCGAGGTGGAGTGGCAAATTCAGCTCTGAAGCCATCTGTAAATACTGAGGAACGGGGTAGCCATTTCCCCTCTAACTAGTTTGAATGTCACACATAAAGGTGTTTGTTGCATTGGCGAAAATTCTGTTCAGCGCATCACGAGAAAGCACCAAAGTTTTTTTGCTAGCTTTGATCACAACGCGATATACAGATAAGGCTGTAAGGGGGTGACGTCACTTTCAGAAAGGAAGCGTAGGCCTACATTCACGCGTTTGAACTCAGCCAAAATAGTTTACATCACCCTTACAGCAGCACATGATGAGAGATCGTCTTAAACGATACCTTACATGTTCAGGGTAGAGCAACAATGCAAATTATTTATAATATAAATATTAAAACAAAAATATAGGCTATAGATGCAACACACAACCAAGATGAGTGAAAAATGATGGAAACCTTTGGTGCCACTACCGTTGCCATCGGAGACTAATTTCCTCCCAGCGAAAGGGAGCAAGTTTTTATTTTTTATTTTAATGAACAGCTCAGTCATCGCTGTCTGTGTTTCCCTTAAGATGCCACTCAGACAGTTTATTTGGGGACGGCACCACGCCAATTCAGGAGCGAATTAAAAAGAAAACATTCCAGCGGAATACAGGGTGGTTGCCCATAGGCTGTTTATCAGAGTTCAGACAACATATTCAGCACGTTCTGTGCACAGACTGAGATGGTAAAAACAATATGAAAAGGTGAAACCAAGCATATTAAGGCGTAACCATATAAACGCTAAAATGTAAAAGTTGGATTTTACTTTGTAATCATTTAAACTGTAAGATGTCATAATCAAAATGTATTTGTTTGACTGCTTCCCAGTACAACATTAATGCAACTTTAACAACATTGAAAGTGCTTTGCCTCATTGAGCAATAGCGACTCCCCAGGTAGGTCGGACGCCTGCTGTCTGCCTGCACCAGCTAAGTTGAATTGGTATGGTTCCTTGGCGAAATAACAGCGTCAGCGCAGTCGCGAGCGGAATTCACAGTGAAAACAAGCGCGGCCGCTTCGGAGGGGGCGTGCCGGTGTGCGGCTCCGCCCAATTGACAGCGAGTATTGCAGTCGCGCGGCGAGTGGGCATTCAAAATTGGGTAAATTAAAGAGAATGGCAATTTAAAAATGGGTTGAAGTGCCATAGAAAGACATTAGCGATTCCCGTGGAGCCCCTGTCTTTGAGAAACGAGGCAGCAGTAATGGAAAGAGCAGTAGGCATGTTTTATTTCAATGTGGACCATGTCTGTTTGATTACAAATACATAGGTGACTAACTTCATTATTTTCCTCATATGCTGTCGTTACATATGGACATATAGGTTATGTTCGGGATATTATATAAAATGCAAATTCCCTATGAAATACGATTAAAAAGCAATATCTATTTCTACAGAAACCTACCTAAAAAGCTTGTGATAGACAAATATCACTGCCCTGGCACCACCACTGACGTCAGGACAGCCGAATCGCTGCCCATCCTCGCAGGTTGAAAACACGCCTCTTTAGACTGCACATTGGACCTTAACCCACCCATCCCCATATTTTTAAAAACTTGTTGCACTTATTAATTTCCTTGTAATTAGCACTTGTGTTGTATATGCTGCTTACTTGAGGAATGATGTGCTTGAACATTATAGCGTCAAGGGGTTGTTCATCTACTCGAGCTGAATGCAGTTTCTGTAAATCGGTTTGGGTCTGCTAAATGAGTATAATGTATGCCATTGTATAACTAGCCTAGTCTACTTCATTTTCAAAATTCTACCTGTTGTCCTGTTGAAACAAAACACCCCATTGTCTGTGACTCCCCAGAAAAAAGTTACTAAAAATTGCACTGAACTGAAACTAACAAGCAAGCAAGCAAAACAAACAAAAAAGCATTCATTTCAAATGAGTCATCTTATCTGTCTTAAGTAGAAAAGCAAAACGTTTGTGCGTGCGAATATGTGTGTGTGCACACTTGTTGCACATTTTGCCGGTGTTTAACAATGAGTGAATGACTGAACCCCCAGATTTAAAAAAAATCGTTTGTAGACAAACGGAATGATGCTTCACGACGATGCAGCGTTACTCTCCTTGTTTCGCTGATTACACCGCACTCCCCTCCCACAGGAGCACAAAACATTTATGCACGGCTACGAGTAGGTAACACACTGCGTGGCACGCACACTGGAACATGCCGAGACAGTTGGAGGGAGGGAGAGAGAGAGAGAGGAGCAAGTGAGAGAGAGGCTGCGCTGCGTAACTGAGTGAGTGAGTGAGTCAGTGAGGACGTTTGTACAGTTAAAATAGAAATTGCACAACGCAGATTAATGTAACAGCCATGTTTAAACTTTCAGTATTCCACACGACTTTGTAAAGCGAATTCACTCGGCAAATTCAGGTAAGATTCGACTGCTGTATTATCCTCAATCGCATGTAACAGCGTCACTGCTGTAACCTACTTCGCTTTTCAACTTTACATTCTAGGGGCTGGCGACAAAAGTAACACTGTGTTGAGAGGTCCGAGGTCGTATTGGCCAAGCATGAAGCCTTCCTACAAATACGATCAACAAGGACTTCTGTAATGTCCTGCACCATTAACGCGACTTTATTTTATTTTCTTAAATCATTTTTGTGTTCGCTATCCTTCTGTTTGTGGAATTTGCTTGCCGTAGTAAAACAACAGTCTTAAATTATCTGTGCAGAGAGCAGTGTTGTTAAAAGACGCCAGTCGACAGAATGTCTCTCTCTTACTTATAAGCAGGCGGATGGTTATAGTCTGCACGAACGCAGTCAGTATGTGCCAAACCACAACAGTGACATTGAAATTATTTCTGCGACCTGTGTGTGAGGTAGTTTCAAATGGATTTGATGAATTAAGCTATAGTTCTTCCAACAGGCTAATATGCTAACTGTCACAAGTGGCGCGCATGTGGTCGGACCACCGCTGACGCGCGTTCACGTCTGAGTAGATATAGTTTTGTTTACACATGTCGGACAAATGTCTCACGGCGTCTCGTAGCTGACAATCCATGAGTCGGCATTTTTCCAAAAATCTACTGAAACCAGTTGAAAGTTTGCCGCAAAAATAGTTCCTAAACTGAATTTGCGCAACTAGCTAATACAAGGAGAGTTTCAATAGGTTTGGCTAATGCTTTGGGGTTCATATTTAAGAGAGTTTTAATTGTTTGAAGGCTGGAAATTGGGAAATCGCCACAGAAAAAATTACGATTACATCGATGCAGATTAAATTGAGTGGATTTCGATTTTCGATTTTTCTTTGTATATTTTAGCCTAAATTATTTATTGAAATTAAAACTTAAACGCTGTTAAAAAAGATCATAAACCTTTATGATTACGTTTTTTTCCTAGCCATTAATAAACGTTTTACAGTTATACTGAATCGACCCCTTCCTCTCAAGTCACTTGAACCCCACTGGGGTTTTCTGTGACAACAACGTTCTGTAATGTATTGACTTGATTTGAACCCCTGCTGTTTTGGATCCCTACATTAAATCCTCATTGTATGAAAGCCGATAACAAGCTAAAATGATCGCCGCCAATAGTCAAACCAAGCAATCGTGGAACGGCGTTTAGTAGTGTTGTAAACTCGTTAATTACAGACCTCAAATTGCCACATTTCCAGTTAATAAGTGACAAATTAACGTTAATTATCAATGACGTCTAGAAATAAACTGACGAGGTGCGGCGTTTTTTTCGTCAGTGTTTTGTTTTTATTTCAGATTGACGTGAAATATAATTTTTGTTTAAGCATGGTCTTAAAGTGTAGGCTATGTCAGTCATTAAATAAAATTGTGGTTTTCTGTTATGATCGCAGCTATGACAATCAGGAAGCTAGTTATACACTCCTGGTCTAAACCAGAAACAAACGATTTTTTATCTTGGAAAGAAGCAAAGTAATATTGAGTAAAACAATCTCTTATTTTCTCTTTTTAGAGCTTCTGATGAGAGCCTTTACTGACTGAGCCACTCTATAGGGCCCAGCCTCGCTCAGTGAGAGCCTTTACTGACTGTGCCACGTCCATATTCATTTATCAATTAAACTTTTTTCCTTCTTCTTCAGAGGACTCCTGTTATAAGATATGCACCTGTTATATATTTTCCGGGTATTAGTGAGTCAATGCAACTGATTAGATCCACTGATACAGCAAGCTGTTCATGTACACTCAGTGCAAAGATTTAAAGAGGTACTCACACAAAACCTCTATGCATACAAACATTTAATCATCCTAGCGGGCATTTTACATTGGCATTTTTTTTTGTCCTTCCTCAAAATGATCAGTTTGACAGTTGTAGAAATGTACAGGCAAATTTGTGCAACCAACACCGTACCAATTTTTTTTTTTTAATCGCATGGTTAGACCTGTGTTTATGTGTTTAGACTGCAGTGTGTGACAGCTGATGTTTTCATGGAAGGTTGTCATTGTCTCAGAATTTTGCCATACAAATATTAGCACTTGCGGTGGCATAAATAAACTCACGGCTCTGGGGAAAAGAAAAGAAAAGAAGATGCAGGTAGAAATGTAACCTTGGTAATGCCCTGAGACATGGGTGGGCGAAGAGAGATGAAGCTTGTGTTCCGTGGAGCAGAGAGAGAAAGAGGGAAACACGCCGGCAGGGAAAGCTGGCTGCTGGAGCTCAGTCATTCTTATCTTTCACTGATGTTGTAGGAAGATAAACAGGACAGGCGTGTTAAGGTCAAACCGGAGCGCAGTGGAGGGGGCGAAAGACGGCCCCGCATACCGCACTGAATACCGTCTAAAATTAGTCACGTGGCAGCTGGTTTATGGACGGGGGCCAGCACCACGTGTGTTGTTGGGGGGGGTTTCCGTCCCTCGAGAAGCGCTTTCAGTCCCCCCCCACCCCCACCCCGCTGCCTCTCAGCCAGAGCTTCTGGACCTGGTGGATACATGCAACCCACCCCATGCCCCCTCCCCCACCCCCCAAAAAAGTAGTATTGGGCATTGTCTGGGCGCTGCGTGAGGTAAAACGTAAAACAATAGACGTTCACATACAGTGTTTGTTCTGACCCCTCCCTAGGCAGGATGTGACTGTGGAGGAATAAGAACGTGGGAGTGTGGGCGGGGGGTGAATATGAATGTCGCATGTTACATATTACTGCAGAGACATCTCTCCTTTGCCTTGTTTGTCTGCCGTGCTTTTAGCGTTGATGTTCATTTGTGAAAAAATAAAAAAACAAGTCTTAAAACGTCTTCCTGACAGGAGACACGTTCCAGAGGTTTTTTAACGCACCCCTCTGGCCCCCTCCCATTGTTCACACTTTGGAAGAGCTTCAGCTTTGTGTCTATATGAACCTGCATTACAAACAAACTCCACAGCCTCCTGCCCCTGTCCCTCCGATTGCTGCTGATAGAGCTGGTACACCAGTACTCTGGTCCCTTAGGGCCAGTATGTGTGCAGGTGTTTCTTTCCACCAATCACCCCAGCTCAATTAGCTAATTAGCTGCACCAATGCTGGTTCACTCATTAACTCACAGTAGAAAGCTTCATATAGGGACACAAGAACAGGCTACATTCGTAAGCTTATCAATGAATGTAGCTAAAATGTCTGTTTACACAAACGATTGGGCCAAAGGGCAGAAGTCATCCTGAAATCCAGACACGGATCCGGCCCTCCTTGCCCATCCCTATGACAGGGTGGCCCCTTTAATTGAATGCGCCGCAGCTGTTGCCGTGACAGCACGTTAAAACTCTATTTAGAACCCCCATGTTTTTATTTTCGTCCCGTCCTGCCCCCCTGCCCCCACCCCGCCATACGCTAACTCGAGGCCTGTCTGACACCTTGATGGAAACCGTATCCCCCCCATCCCCCGGAGCTCGGACGTGGCACTGGCACGCGCCAAACTCTGCAGCCTTACAAGGAGCATGCCACTTCTGCCCGCCTCTGCCGCCCGCCGCCTGCCATCATGATCCAACGCCTTTTTGGGGAAAAAAAGGAAAAGGAAGACGCAAACAACAACACACTGTCACATGCGGGGACTGCATCCCGAGAGGTGCTGACTCACTGTGGTCATTAGAGATCCCATGGCACTTTTAGAAAGAGTACGGGTGTTTACCCTGTGTCTTGGTCAAATTCCCACAAAACTGCATCTGGTCACCTGATCATCTCCCGTGCATCTGATTGGTTGCACAGTCCTTTGCATTCCCTTTGATTCCCCAGGTCGTCGTTGAGATGATCTACCTGGTTAAATAAAGGATGAATAAAGGAATGAAGGAATAAATGAAACCAAGTGCTGCCGGGTTGGCGACGGCGTGCGGGTTACGCCAATGGATGTGGCCTTTTAGCTAGTTCTGTAGGGCAGAGGTTAAATAGCCAGGAGACAGATCAACATCTCAATTGCAAGAAATGTGGAGTTCCAGGGGATGTCGTTTTTGCCTTTTAAAAAGAACAAAACAACTCATACCATTTATGTCGTAAAGGGGGAAAAATAGCTATAACTATACAATTGATTATTATGGAAAATTTGATTGGGCAAATATAAATCTTCTGCAAAAATACTGCCTTGGAAACTCCCCTCTGGTTGTTGGTGATGCTTACAGAATGGGGGTGCTTCAAATGGCACCCAAGTTTACCAGGACCAGACCCCTCCTACACTCCTGTGTTAAATATAAGCCCCGCCCCTACCCCCCACCCCACCCCCTTCACCGTGGAACAGATGTCACATGTTTTCACATTGTATTTTTCTTGGCCGATGACATCACACCTGTCCCTCACACCTGGCGGCTGAGGATTGACATGTTTATCTGGAAGCCTGAATAGAAAATCACTCCCCACTCCCACTCCCACACAGCGGGTTTTAACATTCGCGGGGCTTAACGACGCTGTGGGAATTGATTCTGTCAGAGCGTGGGACTGGCTAAAGGCTCTGTGTGTTCTTTAAACAGAGAGCTCAAGAGTTATACGGCTCTATCTGTAGATTCGGTTTTTAAATATTAGGATTTAGAATTTTCCAGTCCCATGTCATGGCTTTGTTTTGTGTTGCATCCATGTCAGTTTGAACTCTCATCGTACTGCTGCCAGGATGCTGGTTTTGTCTAGTGTCCATCCGCTCCCTTCAGCACCTCGGACTCCGTTGACTGTCTTAGCCCACAAGACACCACTTTCCTGTAATCTTTTTAAATTTGAGTTTCAAAATAGACTTTTTAAACACAACACAAAAATAAAGAAAGGTGGTGTTTTTTTATTTTCTTTCTCCATTGTTACTTAACGAGTGCACTTAACGAGACAGACAAGACCGGTTTGCATAAGGCTGTAATTTAGGGGGAGATTGTTGGAGGCTGTAGATTCACATTTGGGAAGGAGCAAGTGAGCCCCCGGTGTGTTGGGGGATTGTGATGTCACAGTGACTCCACAGTGGCGGTAGTCATGGTGACTATAGTTGGAGGGTGAGAGGATGAGGCCTCTAGTCCATATGGTGGAGGGCTGTGCAGTGTGACATCACACGTAGGTTTCCATGCTGATGGACAGGAGGACTTCCTGACCTTTCTCTGCTCTTGTGCGCGCTACACTTTAAAAGACGTAAAAGAGCAGCGTTCAGCGTTCAGAACGGCCTGATACGTTTTGCAGCAGTTGTTGGGAAGAGATTCCGCCAGAAACTTGTGGTGTGAAACACAACTTGGGAGCGATAAGGTCTTGTTTATTTGCTCAGGGTTGAAGATTGCGGTCAGGAACAAGACGCCCATTGACAAGGCTGCTCTGCAGGAAACTGCCTTTGTGTACAGATGTGTTCACACTAGGGGTGTAACGGCACACAGAAATCACTGTGCGGTACGTACCTCGGTTTTGAGTTCACGGTTCGGTACGTTTCCGGTACAGTGGGGGGAAAAAAGAAATGCGAAACATAAATGTATTATGGACTTTGTAAACAGTGGCTAATTGGCCATAATTTACTGAGCAAAGTAAGACACATATCTTTCATTCTTAAATAATAAAAAAACTGCACTGCACATAAAAAAAGTTCCGCACGTGCATTAGTTGTTACAGTAAGATTGCATTTGTTCGGTTCACAGCATGTACCGAACGGTTCGATACAAATGCGCGTACCGTTACACCCCTAGTTCACACTGCATACACACACACTATTCTCCTTCAGCAGGGAAGATGTGTTCACACTGCACACACACTCTTGTCCTTCAGCAGACACTGAATCAATATGTACTGCCGAGGTCAGCCTGCACTGACGCGAGGAGTTTTACGTGTTAAAATGTAAAATGTTATGTCCTTCATCCTTATTGTAGTAAGAATTCAATACACTCAGGTATAAGAATTATTCAAGCTCAAATAAACAAAAATACATTCTTCTCTGTGGCTTCCCATTCAGCTCACAGCACACACATCCAGAGAAGTCACTGCTACTGTGGGAGTCCCACTCAGGGTGCCCAGGGAGGGAGAATGCACAGTCCACAGGTTATTCCCGGACTGTGACTCTTTTGGTGGATAGGGTGCCTCAGTCCGCCTGCCCCAGCTGCTGCAGCTGTGCAGTCCCCTGGCATGCATGCATGAAGTCTGGCTTTCTCTTCCTTTAAAAGGTGTCCATAAATGACATCTTCAGCCATCTGCTGTCCTGCTCCAAACACCCCTGCGTTTATCAGCTCCCAGCAATCAGAGAAGTACAAAAATATACTCTTTTGTCCCAGTAATTGGATATGGGGGGGACTCACTGGATACAAATAAGATGCATTTCCCTTTAATTTGGCATTAATACTTTGGCACTATGTTACTTGATATGGATGATACACATTTCCCTTTAATTAGGCATTAATCCAATATAATTGTGTCACTCGATACCGGTAAGACGCATTTCCCTTTAGTTTGGCATTGACACAGTGGCATTGTGTCACTCGATACAGATGAGACGCGTTTCCCCTGAATTCGGCATTCATGCGGTTCCTCGTTCCTGGGAATTTCTCCAGGTGCTCTGCTAGAGGCCGGAGCGTGACCGGAGATGCTTTCTTCTTCCGACGAAAAATGTAGGGTTGCTCTACATCCCTCAGGATCAGATAAGACCTCCGGCGGAGCGGCGAGGAAATGAAAACTCGATTAGCATCTAAGAGCCTCCCTGATTCCCTCACCTCGACGCGGAGCCTCGATGATATACGACTCCTCACTTTTTTTCCTTTCCCATAAAACAATTTTATGCTTTCCTAAGTGCAAATGCCAGTAGCAAATCAAAATTCCCCCAAAACCTGTCTAAAATAAAATAAAAAACCAACGTAATGCTAGAATTAAGTTTGGAAAGTGTTTGGAGAATGTGTGTGTGAGAGAGAGAGAGAGAATGTGTGTGTGTGTGTGTGTGTGTGTGTGTGTGTCTGTGTGTGTGTGTGTTTGTGTTTGTACGTGGGCGTACAACACAGCCCTCTAAACCAATCCAGTCACATGACACACTTGCCTTTCCCCCTGCAGAGCGAGAGTCTGTTGTCCCACCGGCGGTCAGGGCCGCTCCGGGCCGGACTGTTCCGGGTTGGGTTTGCAGCATTTTATTCAGCAAAGGGGGGATTTGGCTGCAGTCCAGATACAATGACACTGACCTCCACTCCCCCTGCTATTAATCAGATGTGGAGTTATTTGAGAAAATCACTAGCACACACACAAATGCCATATAGGAGGTGCCTTCAGCCTCGCCTTTCCAACTCAAAGAGGTGGTAGCACCAGGACAGGTGTGGTTTTTAATTTATTTTATTTATTTTTAGTCCATGAATGATTCCTGCGCTAGTTTGGCCACCTATGACATAGCTTCTGGACGTGTGATTTTATGTCGTAGCACACAGGGCAAAGGGCACGGCCTCTGTGACATTCCGCCCCGCTAGAATCCAGAGGGCAAACAGGAAGAGAGAGGGAAACGTTGATCGCTACAACGGGAGAGATCGCTCATCATCTATTCATCATCTATCCTCTATCATGAGAGGTCTATTCATCATTTGTTCATTCTCCTGTAGGTTGAGCTCAATACAGGCCCACGGTCTTTTGCGTTTAAACTGGGGGGTGGGAACGACACAGTTATGATTGAACTGTAATCCACCTCTTGCATTGAAGCAAATCGAGCCCGCTTCCTCTTTGAAAGCAAATGGTGGGTGCCGCACACATGTAAGGCAGCGTTCTCTCAACGAAAGTGCAACCCAGAGTTCCCTTCGAGGCAGACGTGGGCGCGAGGGCCGACTTTGGTTGCTGAGAGAGCGAGTGGCGGTATTTGGAAGCTTCAGCCCCACTCTGTGAGTTTTGGTACCGGTTGGTTTGGCTGAGAGTCTGTGCTGATTAAAGTCATCTCTGCGGTTGTAATAGTCCTAAATGTGAGTCGTGATGTTATACCCTTCATCGTTCCAGCTCTGCTCTGTTCTCCTATTTTTATTCCCACACAGATTGCATTTATAAACTTGTTAAAAACGTGTTACTGTCCAGGATGCCATGTTGGCAGTGGTGGGTTCCCCGTCCTGCGTGTGTTATTCTACTTTACCCTGAGTCTCTTGTTAATGAGCGCGGTGTTGGGGTGAGTTAGACTTAGACTGGGGGCATGCAATCATTTTTATGGAGTAGAACTTTTAAATGATCATTTCTTTCCTTTCCTGATTTCTGGCGGCTTCCTGTCGGCCCCATTCCTGGCATTAGATGGGCGCCCTAACGGTTGCAAACTGGGGGATTTCCCCCCAAATGTAAGGATTTATGAAACATTCATGAGGGGAGCTTCAGTGTAAATATGCATGGGAGTCAATGATGGATGTGGGATTTGGAGGAGGTATGGGGTGAATAGTTTTGAATTTTTTTATGGGAATCTATTGCACATTTGGAGGAATATTTTGGGGGTTAATATTTCCAGGCATCTGGTAACACTGGCAGCCCCCGCTGGTGTGGCCGTGTAAGGGGGGGTTGGGGGTTGGGGTGGTTTCTTTCTCCGGTACCACATCTGTGGCCATGGTCTCCCGTTTCTGTGGTTACTGCTGTCATGCAGCAGAAGGAGACCAATGTGGTTAGACCGGAGTTTCATTTAAAGGAAAAAAAGGAAGAAAAAGAAACAACCCAAAACCTCACTAAGTTGTGTGCCTTGGGCCTGTCGCACAGAGCCGTGTGCAGCTGCTCCACAGCTCAGTGTGGGTCAGCAGTGTGTCTCAGTACATTCAGCTATGGCCCTGTACATCTACTACAGTAAAACACTGCTGTGGGGGAATTGCTATTCTGTGAGTGTGAGCATGTGTGTATGAAGGTGTGTCTGTGTGGGAGCATGTGTGTGTAGGTGTGTGAGTCTTTGTGTGTGTGTGTGTGTGTGTGTGTGTGTGTTTGTGTGCCAGTGTGTGTGTATGTGAGCGCTCTGTGGGAGAGGGAGGTGGATTGGTTAGTTTGTGTACATTCCCCAGGTTGAGCAGTGCAGCTCTGAGGGAATGGGGTGAAAGTTGAGGTCTGAGAGTTTCTGCCAGCTGGGGGGTGGGGTGGGGTGGGGTGGGGTGCGGTCTCCCTGTGGGCAGACAGGCCCCCCTCACCCCCCCAGAAACACACACCCACACTGTACACACATACACAATACACACACACACAAACACACACTGTACACGCATACACCCACAGACACACATACTGTCCACATACCCTCACACACTCCCACACAAACACACACACGCACGCACACAGAAACACATATACGTTATGCACATAGACATTTGTACTGTAGACTGTACTGCATACAGAAACACAGTCACATACACACACATGCACACAAAAACACATATATGTTGCACACACACACACACACACACATACACACACACACATACAGAAACACACACACACACACATACACACTGTCTCCCTCACACACACACATACACACACACACACACACACACACAGACACACACACTGTAATGTAGTTCAGTGGGACACATCCAGTAAAGCATTTTCTTTCCCTCTTAAACAAAACAGACCTGATCCCATCTGTCACCCTTCCTGTTCTCCAGGCAGGAACTGATTCATTTGTTTAGTTTTTCCTTTTTCTTTTTTTCTCTTTCTTTTTTTTGTGGGAATGGGATGAGGTGGAGGAGGTGAGTGTGTTTTGCAGTGTGTGCGCATGTTCAGTGTGTGTATGTATGTGTGCATGTGTGTGTGAGGGAGACAGTGTGTGTGTTTGTGTGATGGTGTATGTGAAGGAGACAGTATGTGTGTGTGTGTGCGTGTGTGTGTGTGTGTGTGTGTGTGTGTGTGTGTGTGTTAGGGAGACAGTGTGTGTGTGTGTGTGTGTGTGTGTGTGTGTGGGTGTGTGTGAGCATAAGTCTGGAAATCCTCATTGATTCCAAAGAAGTGAGTAATAGAAAGGAATTGCCACAGTGTCAGAAGTGAAGCCAAAACCGGGGAGGAAAACGTGGGAACAGGCAGAGCACAGATCTTCATCCAGACCTGTGTGTGTGTGTGTGTGTGTGTGTGTGTGTGTGTGTGTGTGTGTGTGTGTGTGTGTGTGTGTGTGTGTGTGTGTGTGTGTGTGTGTGTGTGTGTGTGTGTGTGTGTGTGTGTGTGTGTGTGTGTGTGTGTGTGGTGCGTAAGTGTGTGCATAGTGTGTTTCTGTCTGTGTGTCCGTGCATCCATGCATGTGTCTGTGTGTGTACGCACACGTGCATGCATGCATTCATACCTGTATATTAGTGTGTTTGCAGTGTACATGCATGTATATATGCATGCGGCATGTCCGTTTGTGTATGTGCCTGCTAATGTTACCTACAATGCAGCGCTGCATATCCTCAAACCTTCTCTAACTCCCCGTAAGAATGGATGTATTTCAGGGCTGCTGATCTCTGGGGACACTATCCAGCTGCTCCTCCTGCTTCCGTTAAACTATGAGCGTTCCCAGAGCAGGGAAGGGAAGCTGAACTGATTCAATCACAAACAGTGATTCTATGATTCTTGTGTCTGGCTGGAATAAGGCCTCCTGACTCTGGCGCTCCAAGACCAGGGTTGAGTAGCCCTGCAGGCACTGCGGCCACTCAGGACAGAGTTCAGTTACTCTGGTTTATTTTGAACATTGTTGTGTTTCCTTCAACATGTTTGGATTCTTACTTTGAGATTGGTGGGAATATGGCTTGACTTAACAGAGCTTCAACCAATCAGGGTGCGATTACAAACAGTGCAGACTCTGGGCTTCAACCAATCACGGTCTGATTACAGTGCAGACTCTGGGCTTCAGCCAATCATGGTGCGATTACAGTGCAAGCTCAGAGCTTCAACCAATCACGGTGTGAATACAGTGCAGACTCAAGGCTGTGTGTGTGTGTGTGTGTGTGTGTGTGTGTGTGTGTGTGTGTGTGTGTGTGTGTGTGTGTGTGTGTGTGTGTGTGTGTGTGTGTGTGTGTGTGTGTGTGTGTGTGTGGTGGTGGATCTGTGTCACTAGATGAACATGCAGTTGGGCGCTTGTGTAGTGAGAGAATCATACTGCTGGTATGGAGGCCTCTGGCTCCAGGCAAGTCTGACTTTATCAACATATGTGTGAAAATATCTCCTGGTAAATTCTCTGTTTGTGCCTGTGCATGAAAGAACATGGGCAATTTCATCGTAATTTCAATGTTATCTGGATGCTTTCAGTAGAATCTCAGTGCCAAGGAGTTACATGAAACAGGAGATGTCTTGACGAGCATTTAGTTCTGTGGAACCACAGGAGGAAATACAAATAAGAACAGAAAGAGAAAGAGTGAGAGGAGAAGCAGAATGTAGCCGAAGCGTTGGGGCAGAGGCGGGCTGAGGGTTTACCCTGCGTGTTTGTTTTCAGACGGACGCAGGGATCGTGTTGGTGCAGGCTGCTCTGGTCTCTGGAAGACGCATTCCTGTGTGCGCTGTAGATCAGCAGCCGTGTGGAGTGGCAGAGTGATTGTCTGTAAGTATGAGAGATATGTGTCCCGCTCTGTAGCGGGATAAATAACCCAGGCCCTCCCCCCCGGGCTGTAGGCGCCCATGCTCCTCTCTGGCCTCTGGACAGAGGCTGTTTCTGTTTCTAGTCAGACCTTCGGGGGAAAAGGGAAACACAGGAGAAAATCAACGTGCCAGTGTCCCTGCTGTCGAGCCAATGGTGGCATTGTCCGCTGATAAGCCTGGTATGGGCGAGGGGGGCAGGGAGGAGGGGCAGGTAGTGGAGCCATGGGGCCAAGGGGGCAAGAGAGGGGAGGTGTGTCTGTGTCAGACTGGCACGCGCCCACTGTGTAAGGGGCGGAACACGCTTTGTAGATGTTGAGTAGATGTTGGTAATGTTAGCGAAAATGGATATCAAGAGAAAGACTACACACGTGAAAAATTGTAAGCATACCATTGACAAAAAGAGGGAAATATACTATGTTAAATATACTAATGTTACCTGAACTAATAAACTAATGTCCCTTCAAGCTTAATTGTTTTGTTTAGATCATGATCATTTAGGTTGTACATCTCAGGTAATGTTCATTCGGAGACAGCGTTAATATCAATCTCTCCTACATGTCTCCGTTTTGATGGGTTTTCCTCCTCCCGCCTCTTCGTTGATTTCATTGGTCGGCCAATCCAAAAGTGACATTGATGAGCGGCTCTGCTGAGCAAAAGTTGAACTATTTTCAACTCAAAGCTCCCGGAGCACTTCGCATGAGCAACGCGAGGTGTGTCGCAAGGGTAGAGGAGCACACCTAGCACCCCCGTCATTGAAAGCCATTGCATCCACATGAGTTGTATGAGCAGCAGTGACATATCTGGGAGTGTTGTTAGCCAGATATGTGTCACTGTTACTCATACATTTACATTTGACATTTTTGGCATTTAGCAGACGCTTTTATCCAGAGCGACTTGCAAGATGTACATTAATACATGGTATGATTAATCATTGTTTGCACAAGAGATCAGTGCAGTAATACAGCGATAGACATCATTGTTGGCAGCTGCATACCATATCTGTAACACAGGGAAAGAAAAAGGCTAGTAGGAATTATTTTAAATTTAAAAAAATAATAATTAAAATTAAAAAGTAGTGACCGAAAGAACGAGATCGCGAATACAAGCGGCTGAAATGAGTTTCCTCCGCAGGGTGTCTGGGCTCTCCCTTAGAGATAGGGTGAGGAGCTCGGTCATCCGGGAGGGGCTCAGAGTAGAGCCGCTGCTCCTCCGCGTCGAGAGGAGCCAGATGAGGTGGCTCGGGCATCTGGTTAGGATGCCTCCTGGACGCCTCCCTGGTGAGGTGTTCGCACGTCCCCACCGGGAGGAGGCCCGGGGAAGACCCAGGACACGCTGGAGAGACTATGTCTCTCGGCTGGCCTGGGAACGCCTCGGATTCCCCCGAAGAGCTGGACGAAGTGGCCGGGAGAGAGGGAAGTCTGGGTCTCCTGCTTAGGACGCTGCCCCGCGACCCGACAAGGAGAAGCGGTAGAAGATGGATGGATGGATGGGAATAATTAAATGCGGTATTAAACATAGATACAAAATACAAAATGCAGTATTAAACATGTAAGCAGTGGTGATGACAATTAGTCGATGTACAGTATTGGTGGTAGTGGAGTCTGAAGAGGTGGGTTTTTAGTCTCTTTCGGAAGATTGCCAGTGATTCCATGGTCCTGACCGAGTGTGGAAGATCATTCCACCACTGAGGGGTCAGGACAGAAAAGAGGCGAGACCAGGAGGAGCGGCTGCCTGGGGCCTGGAGGGATGGGGCAGTCAGTTTGCCAGAGGAAGCGGAGCGGAGGGGTCTGGCTGGGGTGTAGGGTGTGATGAGTGTCTGCAGGTAGGAGGGAGCAGTTCCCCTAGTGGCTTGATAAGCCAGCACCAGTGATTTATATTTGATGTGTGCTGCAATAGGGAGCCAGTGCAGAGAGGTGAGTAGTGGGGTGGCATGGGTGAACTTGGGTTGGTTGAAGACTAGACGTGCGGTGGCATTCTGCACTAGTTGCAGTGGCTTGATGGCACAGGCCGTTTAGCCTGTCAGCAGGGAGTTGCAGTAGTCATAGTCCACTTATAAAACTCATGTTGATGCACTTCTCATGTTGTAAGTCGCTCTGGATAAGGACGTCTGCTAAATGACTGTAATGTAATGCAATGAAAACTATGGTGGAAAAGGGCACTGGAAACCACGTTTGGTGTGATCCTGCCCTTCTCTCATCGCTGTCAGGAAGAGACAGGACTACAAAGACAGAGACAGGACTTCAGGACTACAGGGAGTGGAGAATTAAGTGTCTAGGGTTGGATATTGATATTATGAGCTGGTCTAAAATCTGCTGTGCCATTTCGTCTCTCCGTCACCCGGTTACGATATGATATCGAGCTTTTGTTTCCCCCACGTGGAAACCATACCAGACAGGAAGTGTGACCACGGAAACCACTGGCGCGGTGCGTGTGTGGATCGCTTCTGACACCCGAGCTCAGCTTTCGCTCTCCGTCAGCCGCTGTCGCGTTCGTGGAAGCGTGGGCGTTGCTCCGGGCAACATGTGCGTGTGTCGCGGGAGTGTTGAGAACACGCACGTCACAACCTGTACCAGGTGCAGCGGGCGTATTAGCGCAGATTTTTAATTAGGCGACTTTTTAAGAAAGTATTTCTTGTTTCCTCTTAGGTTGCATATAGACAAATATAGAGAGTAGACAAACCAAAAAATGGCAATGAATAAATACATAAATCAGACAAAGATGATGATTCTTGAATGATCTTAATCGTATAGTTAATCGTAGGTCAAATTATAATTTTACTGTTTTGCATACTTTGTGACTATGTGACTACTGTGCAAGTTAGCAAATTCAGCAATAGCATATGTTCTGCACATCTGTGTTCTCCATATAAAGGAAGGTTCACAGTTTGTCACGGTTTCACAGTTTTTTTTCCTGTGGTGATTCATAGAGGTCATTTGGCCGTGGACTTTCAAAGCTTTCTATTTTTTGCTCTGGCATAAATAAATATCAAAAAGATTGTTTTTGGCCATGGAACCAATTTACATTATTTTAACAAAATCAAAATCACCTGACCCCTTCCCCCACCCACTATGTTCTATTTATAGAAATAAAGGGGGAAATTACTATCAATAAACACAATTCAATCAATGTCAAAACAGCAATTGAACTTATGTCTGCACTACATTCATATATGTAAATAGTTGGAAGGATGGATTAAATTGGGCTTTTACATTTGTATGGAAAAGTTTTAATTCTATTTAACAGAATCAACAGATCAAATAATGTTTTCCGCTTTTGTGGAAATGGGAACAACGCTCCACCTCTGGTTGAGGGGACACACAGGAGAGGGGTCAGAGGTCAGAGGTCAGAGGTTGGGTGCTTTGTGACCTCATGACTGATTCCAGAGTAGCAGATTTCACCTTCTATTCATACTTCATGCACGCTGCAGATGCTGCTAGCCTTGCACAGATATGCATATCTGACACAACTGCCTCTCCCCCAAGACAATTGCTTCCCTCATTGCACTTGCGAGCCACTTCTAATAACTGCGTGTATGGTCTTGTGTGTGTATGTGTGTGTGTGTGTGTGTGTGTGTGTGCGCATCTGTGTGCGTGTCTGTGTGTGGGTGCGTGTGTCGGGGGGTTTTTCCTCTCAGAGGGCGGGGATGTCATGCTCTGACGGAGAAGGAGAAACTGTTTCCATCTGAAAGTGTATCAGAGATGCAGCCATGGTGGATGTGGCTGCCCACAGAGGGGTGTTCTGAGAAAGCACACTGGACTGTGTGTGTGTGTGTGTGTGTGTGTGTGTGTGCATGTGTGTGTGTGTGTTCATGCGTGTGTGTGAGTGTGTGAGAACTACTTTAGACGCCAGTAAAATGTCTGCAGATTGCTGACCAATTTTCACCAATATTCAGAACAAATTTCTTATTTCGTATGATTGTTCATTTTGGCTAGTGTCATGTATCGTTGAACATTTTTAATACTTAAACTCTGTCTGTCACAGATTTACTTGAGAGAGTCACTGTCTCATTCTGCGTGTCTTGGTTGCTCCAGGTGTCCGAGGGCCTGGCATGCCAACATGGAGGGCCACAACAGCCACCTGCAACATAACTTTGAGGATCAGAACAAGCTCTACAAACTCCCCGGACAGGAAGACCAGGTGAGATCCACTTCTTGTTTACACACATACACATACTCACACAAATACACACACACACACACACACACACACACACATACTTACACATGCACATATACACATATAAATATACTCAAACATGCACACAAATTCACACACAAACATCCATGTGCATACTCACACATACACACACATTTTGGAGCTTACAATATGTTGTTACAGAGCAGTTACATAGCACTTACTAGTTTAACTACATAATAATTACACAGTCGAATAGCCTACTTAATGTAAGAGTGAACCAGCTGATCAAGGAAGACACTTACCTCTGACAGCCTGCAATTAGCCGGGGGAGGAAGTGCAAGTTTGAATGAATAATTAAAGTCTTAGTTCAGAGACAGTAAGGTTAGGAATGTCAAATGCAGACCTGTCTGTTCTTCTGTATGCTGTAAATCCACAGGAACACAAAACATATTTAGTGGTTCACTTTCAAACTCAAACCCTTTGAAGAAACAAAAACACCTCTGTCTGTGATTGTGAGGAATTTATAGCCATCAAATGCTGCAATTGTTTGGCTCAGTCAGTAAAGGCTTTCACCACTACATTTACATTTGAGTCATTTAGCAGACGCTCTTATCCAGAGCGACTTACAAAAAGTGCATTAATACATGGTACGATTAATCATAGACCGCGCCACAGATCAGTGTCGTGATACAGTAATAGACTATTGTTGGCAGCTGCAACCGTACCTGTAACACGAGGGAAAAGTTAGGGCTTTTTTTTCATTTATTTTTTTATATATAAATATGGGGGACAGACATCAACATAGATACCATTAACGCAGGCTGGGCTCTATAGTGTGGCTCCGTCGGTAAAGGCTCTCACCACGAGAGCAGGCTGGTCACAGGTTCAAGCCTGTGCTATGTCAGCATTCCTGTATGACCAAGAGTCTGCAGTAGCGGGACAAGGTTGGGCTCATCCCAAAGGTAGGGGAGGATTATGTTGGTCAGGATTCCTGTGTGTGTGGACGCACGTGTGTGTTTATGTATGTGTTTATGTATGTGTTTGTGTGTGTTTGTGTGTGTGTGTGTGTGTGTGTGTGTGTGTGTGTGTGTGTGTGTGTGTGTGTATTTGTGCATGTGGGTATGTGTGTGTGCGTGTGTGTGTGTGTGTGTACGTGTGTGTGTGTATGTGGGTGCATGTGTGTGTGTGTGTGGGCACACAAATTTGTGTGTGTGTGTGTGCATTCCTAGCGCTATTTTCCACAGTAGTGAAGCCAGAATAGGTGTGTTGGAGCTGCCTTTGTGGCCTGGAGAGGAGAGTGTTTTGGAATTGTGTTGCGATTAAGTGCAATTACCCATTGACACCACGCAGCTGTTACTATGATGACAAGAGTCTCTCTCTCCTTCTCTTTCTACTGCTCCCTCTCTCTCCCTCTCTCCTTCCATCCCTGACACCATCACCTCAGTTCCCTTTCTGTCCTCCTCTGACCTCCTCTGGTACCGGTAGTGGCAGGAACGGCGATCCGCCTCCTGCGAGACGGAACTCATTCAGCGCCGACCGTGAAGCCAATACAGCCAGAGAAGATTTCTGTGCATGCGGCGAGCTCATGCCGGCCTCCCTCCCCCTCCCAGGGGCAGACAGCCAATTGCCGCCTCCTAGAGGTACTCCTGGCCAGAGCTGGACTGGCACAGCCGGGGATTGAACCCCGGCCAGGCACTCTGGGTGTGTGCCTTTACCTACCTGGGCGCCACCTGGGTGCCTTTACCTACCTTTCTCATTTTATCCAGTTTTTCTCCCAATTTAGTAGCCAATTACACCTGCTATTTTCAAGTCAATCCCCCCCTCGTAATGTGAGTTCACTGCCGTAGCCCTGTGACCGGTAGTAACGAGGGCGAAGTATCGTCTCCTCCGAGACGGCACCCGCCATGCCGTAGACCGCACCCTGGTACTACAGAACCACTCCTATACGCAGCAAACTCTTGTCGGCTTCCCTCCCCCTCCCTGGGGCAGACAGCCAATTGCCGCCCCCGGTGGCACTCCCGGACCCAGACACAGGATCTGACACAAACAGCCATGTGACAGGGAGCGGCATTCTGTCAGATCAGATTAGCTAATAGTGTTTCAGAGGAGAAATCATGTCTGGCAACCACATTACACGCCAGAACGCCCGCTTTATCGCGCTCAAAAGACCAGAAACAGAAAAATCTCTTAAGATATTTCTGGAACATAACGGCTTAGGTTCCAAGTTCCAAGTGTTTGTCGTAACACGGTTAAACGCGTATGTCTGGAACCTGCGGCTTGGAGCGGAGTCAAGCCGTTCGCGCTCTCGCCTGGCCGCACTGAAAGGCTGCCTCTCCCAGAGGGACAGAGACTGCTGTTTATGTTTAAAATCTCCCAAGCTGTTTTACTGCGGCACAATGTTTAAAATCTCCCAAATGTCAGCTGTAAAGTTAGGCTGTTAGTCAATCCCAACACAAAAACATTCCGGGTAACAAAAATATATGTGAATGTAACACAGTATGTAATGGTGTAATTTTAAAGCTGGACGCACGCTGGCACACATTACTGGAACAAAGGCTCCGTTGTCAGAAAGGTGTGAGAGTGTGTTGGAAAGTTTCAATAACCTGGCTCTGCACCAGTCAGCTCCAGAAGGTAAAGGTCGCCTTTAACAGTGAAATCACACAGGCCAATTGTACTCCTCTATTGATCTAACTATCCCCCCCACTATCCCACTGACTGCAGCTACAGGACCAGCCACTACTCTGGGACCAGCAGTGGCAGAGACGGCGAACCGTCAACCCAAGCACCAACCGTGATTCCAATATGTCCAGATTCCGATACATTTCTGTGCATCATCACGGCTTCCCTCCTGCCTCCTCCTGGGGCGGAAGGCTTGTCGCCTCTCCTGAATGGGACTCCGAGCCAGAGCCGACCTGGCACAGCTGGGGAATTGAACCCCGGCTGCAATGGGCAACCTGCATTCCTGTGCCTTTATCAGTTGTGCCACCCAGGGGCCATAAAACAAAATTGTTATTTATTTAAAACACAAATGTAACATTATTTGAAGTGGGATTAAGAATAAGAAAGCTAAGGCTCTGGCCGGGAGTGCCACCGGGGGCGGCAATTGGTTGTCCACAAGCCAACAAGACAAGAGTGGCTCTGGGATGCCTTGAGTTACGGTCGTCGGCTTGGCGAGTGCCGTCTCAGAGGAGACGATACTTCGCCTTCACGCCGCCGGTCACAGGGCTATGGCAGCGAAGTATGAGGGAGGGATTGACCTGAAAATAGCGGATGTAATTGGCTACCAAATCAGAAAACAAAATAAAAAATAAAGAGTAAGAAAGCTATACGCACTGGCACTATTATTTAAATTGTTGGTTTTTCTATTTTATGAATTACCCCTGACTGTGTTGTATGTAAACATATTATTTGTCTATTAATAAAAAAGAGTGGTTACCTATAATTCCTCCAGGAGAAAGGTTACCCATAATTCCTGGAGAAGGCCGGGTACCCATAATTCCTCCAGGAGAAAGGTTACCCATAATTCCTGGATAAGGCCGGGTCACCCATAATTCCTCCAGGAGCAGTTGCCATAAGAGGGGAGCAGAGGGCGCAGAGGCCATAAGTCCTGCTACAAAGTGTTACCCATAATTCCTGTAGGAATGCAGTTACTCTTTGACCCGGCAAGCTACAGGAGTACAGGAGCCAGTACCCATAATTCCTTCAGTAGAGAGGTAACCCATAATTCCTTCAGTAGAGAGGTAACCCATAATTCCTTCAGTGGAGGGGTTACCCATAATTCCTTCTCGGCTCATTAGCGAGTTAGCAAACGGGCCATAGGGCACAGTGAGGAGCAAGGGGCTCTGGGAGTGCTGCCACGGATACACAAGTCTGTCCCTGCCCCTTCCTGTCCTTCTGTACCTGTTGGCCGAAGGATCAAAGGACCAAACTTCCTTTAGCGTCACTGCGCTTATCTCCGTGGAAACACTTCTTTTGTTGTTGTGGTTTTAAAATCTTCTGAAGGGCAGTTAATTCATCTAGTAGCAGGGATTTGTTATGGGACACTATCCTTTCCAAAAGAGAATTCCTCAGAGCTCTCTGTATGGTGTGTGTGTGTGTGTGTGTGTGTGTGTGTGTGTGTGTGTGTGTGTGTGTGTGTGTGTGTAAGCATGAGTGTGTGTGTTTGTCTTGGTGTTTATCAGAGTATTTGTGTGTTGCACATGTGGGTATGTGTCTGTCTGTCTGCCTGTCTGGGTGTATGCTTGTGTTTGTGTGTGCTGCTTGCATGGATGTGTGTGGTTGTGTTTGTGTTTGTGTGTATGTGGGTGTGTGTGTATGTGTGTTTGTATTGTAAAAAAGACACAGGGGGAGAACATAAAAAGGGGAGGAGGGTTTGTGCTATTGTGTTTCTAGGAAGGTGGTGTTGAGTTGAACACAAGTGCTTATTGTCATTCGGAGTTGTGGACAGAAACTCCATTCGCCCGGAAGGTCAAAGTGTCTAAGCACAGCATGCAATCCGACAACTTTTAACCTCCAAATGGTCCGTATCACCTGTGTATGTATTTAGTATGACGACTTACTCAGTGTTTTTGTACCCCCCCGTTCAGAGGAACATGCCAACCTACCAGTACTGCTGCACGCTGGCGAACTTCCGCATAGAGAAGAAGATTGGCCGCGGGCAGTTCAGCGAGGTGTACAAAGCCATGTACCTGCTGGAGGGCAAGCAGGTGGCCCTGAAGAAGGTGCAGGTAAGGCCCACGGCGGAATGGCCACGCCTGTGCAGTGTCATTTATTGCTACCCTGTGTACATTTTTGCTACCCTAGTAAACTACTGTCCTCATTGTCATGCATATAAAAATGCAAAGCTAGAATCAGTGTAACCGTCACAGGTAATATAAGGTCATGTTTTTTACACTTCTACACATGCACGGGTAACATGCATGGTTATTTCAAAATAAAGGAAACACTTGAGTAAATGAAGGATTCTGGTGGCTCTGGTATGGTGTGGGGTGCATTTTCCTGGCATGGTTTAGGTCCACTCAACCCCTTAGAAAGTAAATGGCAATAAATACAAAGCCGTTCTGAGGGATCACCTTTATCCTGTGGTGAAACATTTCTATCCTGATGGGTGGGGTCTCTTCCAGGATGACAATGCCCCCATCCACAGGGCACAAGTGGTCACTGAATGGTTTGTTGAGCGTGAAAACAATGTAAACCATATGCCATGGCCATCTCAGTCACCACATCTCACCAAATTGAACACTTATTGGTAATTCAGTGGTGCCTGAGACAGTGTTTTCCACCACCATCAACAAAACACCAAATTATGGGATTTCTTGTGGAGAAATGGTGTTGCATCCCTCCAACAGAGTTTCGGACACTTGTAGAATCTATGACCAAGCCATGTTCTGGCTTATGATTTGTATTGGCATTTCCTTTATTAAACAGTTACCTGCAGGCAAATTAAGGTTATGTAATGGAATATGCATATTTGTGTGGAATAAATGACATTTTGGGCTTCTTTTGTTTTGTAGATATTTGAGATGATGGATGCCAAGGCACGGCAGGACTGTATCAAAGAGATCGACCTTCTGAAGGTGAGGTGACGTCACACTGTGGAGAGAGGAATGTCAAACGACAGTGTTTCTGCTACAGCTCTTAACTATATGCAACTGCTTTGGCAGCTCTGCTTTGGTACTGTATGCACTGCCAATAAAATGTCATTGAATTGAATTGAATTTGAGCAGCAGGAACGGGGGGAAAGGAAGAGGGAGGAGGCGAGAGTTGGCGAACAGGAGAGAGAGAGAGAGGGAAAGAGGGAGAGGGTGGACAAAGAGGGAGAGAGAGAGTGGAAGCAGAAGGAGAGAGAGAGAGAGAGGGAGGGAGATTGGAGGAGAGGGAGAGGGGGATTGGAGGAGAGGTATAAAGTGATGCAGGAACCCTGCTGTTCTCCTGAGGCTCCTGACCTGCCACGCCTCAGATCAAAGGCGCTATGTCTGCCGCCCGTCCTGTAGTCATTTCTCACTGCCAGCACTTTTACAGTGGCGCGAATTATGCACCCAACATTTTTACCACTTTCATGGGCCACGTCCGAGGGAAAGAAAACCATTAACCTTTCAGGTACTCTCGTGGTTCTCTTGGCTCAGTTGGTAGCGTTTTAGGTTGTGTTCAATCCCCACATATACTGAAAAAAAACTGTAAGTCGCTTTGGATAAAAGCGTCTGCTAAATGGCGTATATTAGGTAACATTTGTTTTTATGTACATGTAAAAATGTGTGAAAAATTCCAAATTATTGTACTAAGTGTATTCATAACACCGTATGCGCAACAGCAGCAATGGTGTGTCGGTTTACTGGAGTGAATTAACACAAAGATTTGAATTCTGTTTTTTAATGGGGAGTTTGGCTACAGTTAGTGGAGGTGCCTTTCTTCCCGGGATTGTTCCCCACTGCCTCTGGTGTGATTGGTGAAGTGATGTCATTCACAGAAATACACTTCCTTCCTGTTTTGGGTCCTTGCTGAAGTGAGGTGTGTTTCCTGTTTGGCACAGAAGGAAGTGTGTCATATATACTGTGTGTTTCGGTCGGTAGGGTGATCCCCACCTCCATACACTCCCCCTGCTGTAACAAACACATGCACACTTACGCACGCATGCATACACACACACACACATACTGACATGCACAAGCTCAAACTCATCCCCCAAGCGCACGCATACACACACACACACACACACACTCACACACACACGCACGCACACACACACGTCCCTCCACATGAGTGGATTTCCCAGGCCTGCAGTCAGGCTGTTCCGGAGCAGTGGCTCCTCCCCCGTCTCGCGCTCGGGGCCTGCGGGGCATCATGGGAGATTTACGGCCATGGCATCAGGTGCTCAGGTGAAAGGCACGCTCTTTATCGCTGTTACACTGTCGCTCTCGCACGTCCTACGCGCCTCGCACAGGGCAGCTCCAGCAGCTGTAAAACACGCAGGCTGTGTGTTCTGTACAGGGACCACGCGTGTGTTACTGATTTACACAGCGGTGACCTGTCCCCCACGGCGCTCTGTGTGTGTGTGTGTGTGTGTGTGTGTGTGTGTGTGTGTGTGTGTGTGTGTGTGTGTGTGTGTGTGTGTGTGTGTGTGTGTGTGTGTGTGTGTGTGTGTGTGTGTGTGTGTGTGTGTGCATGTGTGTGTGTGTGTGTGTGTGTGTGTGTGTGTGTGTGTGTGTGTGTGTGTGTGTGTGTGTGTGTGTGTGTGTGTGTGTGTGTGTGTGTGTGTGTGTGTGTGTGTGTGTGTGTGTGAGTTTGCTTTCATATCTTAATTACAGGGAGCAAAGTTTACTTCAGCACTGGGAGTAACTCCTCATAGGATTTATGGGTTGGAGGGGTTTGTGGGGGGTTGTGTTTTTCACAATCAACTGCACACCCCCATAGTAGTAGTGTGGGGTGTGCAGTAGATTTTGGGGCTCTGAAACGGCCTGCATGGGCCTCCCACCTGTGTGACAGAGATGTGGCGCAGGCTCTGGGTTTCATCAGGCTGTGGCCCCTGGAGCTGCTGGGGGGGGCATGGCGGGGGGATTCAGCAGCAGCGCCGTCCCTGGGTGCTCGGGCCACAGCGGGCAGCTCGACCCTGAAGGGGGATGGAGGTGATTTTTTTCTTAGGAAGAAGAAGTTTTTTTGGAAGTATCCCATATTTCACTGTGAGTGTTAAATAGTGTGTTTGAAAATACGGTGGAGCATAAATGTTGCTCAGTGTTCTGCTCCACTGTGGAATGTGTTTTCTCGACATGTTGAGCAGAAATGTTTCTTAATTCTAAGGAGAGTAGAGTAGCACTGTCCCACTCACGGTGGCTGAAGCGACGGTCAGTGGATGAGGTGGGTGTCTCTGACTGGTCTGTTGCTTTTGGTTTGTGTCCTGCAGCAGCTGAATCACCCGAACGTGATAAAGTACCTGGACTCCTTCATCGAGGAGAACGAGCTGAACATCGTGCTGGAACTGGCGGACGCCGGCGACCTCTCTCAGATGATCAAGGTCAGTTTACACCGTTGTGAGCATGGAGCTCAGAGATACTGACCAAACATCCAACCAAACGCACTGTGGAACCAGTAGTAGAATTTCTACACTGTTGATTACACCTTATCAACATTAAGCACTTTATTATAGCTAATGCAAAGAGCATTAGCATTATCATGAAACTAAAACAAGCCACACCTTCCACCAATAAAAAAAAACGGAAATATTAACAGTTAGACAAAGGGTTAGTGTTAATGTTAACTAATCCTAGTGTTGGTTGTGCACATAGTCAGTTTGTTGGTGTTGTAGGTGTGAGAGACAGGGGGACCAGGGTGGCAGTGCTGGCGGGGGCGGGGTTTGGGGTTC
>JAINUG010000262.1:807500-942500 GCA_029706075.1 Aldrovandia affinis
GTGAATGTGTGTTCAACGTCCACATGTGACTGGCAGGTGGACTAAAAGGCACATTTGATTAAGGATCATGAAAATCATCATCATCCTCATCTCTATCTGACAGCTGTCTTGCGTGGTTTCATTTATGCTTTAAATCCTGTTTTCATGTGGCTTTCTGTGCCTTGAATATATTTATTTTCCCTGGATGAATAGAATGTATTTTATTTTTTGGTAAAAAGGTACATTTCTTATTTTTTGGTCTTTCACGGGGGTGTTGGGGCACTTTCCTTCACAGTTACATTTGTTTTGCATCACTATGTCTTGTGAGTAAGAGTGTGATGTTTATCTGAAATGTCGACGTTCTGCGTAGCAACCACCTCACGCAGGCATCATGGCTCTTTGTTCTTGGTGTGGTTTTACCCTCATTCCACGTGCTGTACATTCATGTACCACATATTCATATTTCATACCCAAATCCAATTAAATCTATGCTTTTAAACTCACCCTGCGGTGGCTGTTTTCATTCTTACAGATTTGTACTTATGAATGTTCTAATGTTGGATTATTAATGCATGATTATGATGCTTATTATTATTATTATTATTATTATATTGTTATAAATGTATTTACAAATGGCAACATAAAGGATAGAGTGACATGATACATTAAATATAGATGACAGGAATACTGTAATTCCATAAGCAAACTAGTAATCGCCACACTTCAGACAAACACCTGCCACCTGCAGATGTGTCTATGACGTGGAGGCCTGTGTTTGTGCTAACGCCCTCGCCCCTCTCGCCCCCTCCTGGCCAGTTCTGGGAGTCCACCTCACTGTCCTCCCTAGACATCTCCGGGATGTGCTCGGGTTCCAGCAGCGCCTCGTCCTCCTCCGTCAGCTCCGCCCCCGTCCCCGGCTCCGCCCACGGCCACGCCCATGGGCCTGCCTCCCGCTCGCACAAGCGCTCGGTCTCGGGCGTGTCCAGCTACTCCTCCCTCTCCCTGCCCCTGTACAACCAGCAGGTGGACGACTGCTGCATCATCCGTGTCAGCCTGGAGGTGGAGAACGGGAACATGTATAAGAGCATACTGGTGAGAGAGAGAAAGAGAATATTATTTTTATCTGTATTATTTTTTTAAATATTATTATACTTATTGTTATATTTGTATGTTAGATGATATGGCACAGTTATACATTCATAATTTCACATTATGTTCTGCATATGCTTTGGCAATACTAATAAACTATCATTGAATTGAATTGAATTGAATTGAATTGAATTGAATTGAATTGAGAGGGGAAAGAAGAGTGAGAAACAGAGAGGGGGCGATGAAGGGAGAGAGGGAGAGATAGAGAAGGTGGGATAGAGAGAGGGAAGGAGGGAGGGAGAATTTTAAAAAGCGTAGTGACAATAAGGGTCATTTTTATCATTGTTAGTATTACAATGATGATGATTCATACTGTTATTGTTTTATCTTCAATGTTCATTTTGGTATTATTAGTATTATTATTGTAGTGAGAACAGCTGTGAGTGTGTGTTGAGTGCAGAGTTCTGAGGCTTGCTCCTGATTGGTTGGTTGGTTGCTGCAGGTGACCAGCCAGGACAAGACTCCAGCAGTTATTCGGAAAGCGATGGTCAAACACAACCTGGACCGGGAGAGACCAGAGGAGTACGAGCTGCTGCAGAGGATCTCTGAGGAGAAAGGTCAGTTGCTCTCTAAAAACAGCCAGCTTCTGCCCACCAGCAGTTCCAACCTCTGACCACATGGTGGTGCTCAAGACAACTTTACAAACCTCACCCTGACCCACAGTTCAGTTTTCTCTCTTGTATTTCAGCACCTCAGGTAGTTTAGAGCAGGGGTTCTCAATCCTGGTTCTGGTGGACCACAAGGTAGGCTGGTTTTTGTTTTCACCTTAAAATCAGCAACCAGTTCAGAACCAGTAAACCAGGTGAGGTGATTTAACTGTGTAATCAAGCTGAGGAACAATAAGAAACTGTGGCCTTCCAGGACCAGGGTTGGGGAAGCCTGATTTATAATGTCAATTATCGTCCACCATTTTTGTCAAATATGAAAAAGGTAGGGGGAAATTGATAAGCATCAGCATAATTTAGGGGAGGACCGTTTGGGTTGAGGAAATGGACTTGTGACCAGAAGGCTGTATTTGATTCCTGGTTTGGGGCCCCTTGTGTGAGGTAATTAGGTTAAATCAATGACCTTACTCTGTGCTGCTCTACAGTAGTCTTGGCCCAGCTGTCTGAGAGTGGACCATAGGGTACATAAACAAATGGAAGCTGTGTAATCCACCCAGGGTATCTGTAACTGTGTGTGTTGAGCTAACAGTGAAACTGAGGATAATAGACAGTCCGGGGCCAGATACATATTCAAAATGCTGAATTGACTGAGGGCTGACAGAGGGCTGATAGTAATAATACTTTTAATGATGATGATGGTGATGATGATGATGATGATGTTGATGATGATGATGATGATGATGATGATGGTGGTGGTGGTGGTGGTGATGATGATGATGATGGTGGTGGTGGTGATAATGGTATATCTGTATGTTTTCCTAGAGCTAAAGATCCCTGACAATGCCAACGTCTTCTACGCCATGAACTCCTCAGCCAACTACGACTTTGTGCTGAAGAGGCGGGGCTTCCCGAAGGCGGAGCGGGCAAAGCTGGTGTCCAGCTCCACCCTCCCTAGAATGAAACAGAAGGGCCTCAAAATTGCCAAGGGCATCTTCTGAGGGGGCCACGCCCGCTCAGAGCCCCTGTCTTCTGAGGGGGCCACGCCTGCCCTGCCCACTCGCCCCTCCCCCCTCCCCCACCGTGTTGCTGACACCCTCTGGGACCCTGCCCCAGTGCAGCTCTGGCCAAGCAGGTCCCGCCTTCTTGCAAGGGGTGTGGGTGGGCCTATAGGAGAGTGTGTGTGTGCGGAGCTGAGACAGACAGACAGAGAGACTGTCTGGGACAGCTGCTGGGAGAAACAGGAGAACTGGACCCTTGGGGGGGGACTTTACTTTAATGCTGTGCAGATGGAACAGTGTTTACACACCCAAACTCCCTGCCCCCCTATCCTGCCCCCCCATACATCTGTGGAGTGCAGGCAGCCACTTCCTGTGAGTGCAGGGAGCCACTTCCTGATAGTGCAGATGATCACTTCCTGCGAGTGCAGGCGATCACTTCCTGTGAGTGCAGGCCACTGGATCTTCATTGAGATGAACTGAAAAATGCAGATGTCTTTGCCCCAGTAAAGGAGATCAGCTCGGTTCCCTTGTTGTGACGATGTTGCTGTGTCTTTGGACAATATGATGATGTCGTCCTGCACACAGGAACCTTGGAAAGGAGGAGGGAGCAACAAATGTGCTACAATGTCTTCCCCCTCCATGGGGCCACATTGAGCTCTAGTTCCACATGTTGCTCCAGCTGTTCTGAAAAAAGCAGACAGCTTCGACTACTTTTCTGTTTTTTACATGTACATTACACATCACAGAGCTATTTTTGTAATGTCATAGCCTGCGTCTGACCCAGAGGCAGTCTGTCCCTGAGGCGGGGTCACTCGCACCCTTAAAGGGGGGGTAGGAAGGGAGCGGCTTGCAGTGGTCACATGACCGATTCTCCTGTAGATGTCACATGACCAGTTTTCCGGATCTTGGCCTGGGATTTCAGGAGAAGTAATAACATTTGCAAAAGAAAAACACACTCTTTACTGACCACAAAGCTTCACTAATTACATTAGAACAATGCATACGCTTTTATTTTGAAAAACGTGGGCATTATTAACTTTTGCTGACACAGTTATCATCTTTGCTTTCATTTTGTTTTTGCTTTCTTTTAATGCTACTCTCTTCCTATTGGTGCTAATATTAGCCCCTCTCCCATCTCCACATGGGATCGGTTCTGAACGTTTTGATAATGATGATGATGATGGTGGGGTCTCATAGATCTTTTTGGCTGGATTTGCTCAAATGATTTATCCAGGCATAAGCAGGATAAGCAGGCATTGGATGGACATTGTCAGGGTTACTCCATTTGTGCCAAAGACCAGGGATGGGGAGGAGAATGATTTTGCTTACCATGGCAACAGTCAGATGTCTGCAGATGTCAGATGGCTGTATTGGACAGGAATAAGTGCTTTTTTTCCATATTAAAATGTCATGTTTTATACCTGGGTCAGGGGAATTTTATCGGGCAGAATGTCAGGTATCTTCTGTGTGTTCATTTGGGATGTCATTGTAAAAAAGTGTGTTGGTGTATATGAAATTGTGTAATACTGTATGTACAGTATGAAATGTGAAATATGTGACTTTTAACAGCTGGTAATGTGGCCTCGAAGAACAGAATGAAATATTCTGGAACAACGTAATCTGAACCACCATACAAAAAGCACACGCATCTGTACTATCAGACATTGTATAGCTGCGATCTGCTTGCTCTCTTTAAGAGATTAGAGACCAAAGCGCTGTAAATACAGAGTTCCTCCAGTATCTTCCTGCTGCCTCCAACTGACCTGACATTGTTTTATGTGTACTATAGGACTATAATGAGCCAGCCTGGTTCCAGCTCTACAGTGGGAAAGAGCTAGAGTGAGCCAGCCTGGTTCTAGCTCTACAGTGGGAAGGGGCTAGAATGAGCCAACTTGGTTCCAGCTCTAGCAGTATACACGCTCTCAGGGGGAGGGGCTGCAAACATAATCCACAAATCAGGTGCCATTGAACTCTTTCACTTAAAAATAATAATAATGTTCACTACGGATTGCCACTCTATGTTTTTTTTTGTATATTCATTTTGTATTTTTTTGTATAAAAAAGATGGAATGTTCCTTATCATTTTTTTGTGTATTTTCTGGCTGTATTTATTGATTTGTATATAGTGCTGTTATGTAGCTTTTGTTTTCATATGTAACTATAAATTAATATATATATATATGTACATATATACAAAGTTTATAGCACTGTAATTGTGGATTCACCCTTCTCCCCCATCCCTCTGGTTTTGAGTTCTTGTAATTCTTGTGTCTTTTGTATCATGGAGCATTTTGTTACCCCGTTGGTGAGGAGCTGTTTATTGCGTTGGGAAAACCTGTGTAATAAATGGGCACAGTGTGATTCAAAGCCCTGTGGTTCTTTAATTTCCACAGCACTGTGTGAATCTCTCTCTCTCTCTCACTCTTGCTGATGTCTGGGCGTTTCATTGACAGACGTAGGGGGCAGGTGAAGAACATCATCAGTCATTTACTGTGTATTGTTCTATATTTTCTTTTCTTCTGTGTTTTTATTTTTATTTTTATTTTTTACTGGTCACTGCACAGTATCAATGCCACATTGATAATGGGCAAAGACATATGGGCAAAGAAATCTTTACACTGTCAAAGTGTAAGATTTTATTGCATATTGAAATAGAGATATTTGACACAAAGTCACGTAACTTTTACCACTCAGTAATATGAACTGACTTAACTACAAAACATAAGTTCCAGCAGTATTTGTGATTTTCTGGTGGTAATGTATGTAATTTGTAGAAATAACCTCTAGGTGGCAGCAGAGGATTGAAAAAGCCTAATACTGATTATTTTTTTCCCAAGGCAAAACATTACAATGATAGCAACAAGAAAGAAAATAAGAAAACTTCAACAAAAGTAAAGAGAGACATATTAGAGGAAGAACAACTCTACAAAGTAAAACTAACTCAAATGTCCAGAGGGGTCAGATAAAAATGTTACATTTAAATCAGATTTTAAAAATGTTTGATGATGAAAACAGACCACCCAACCTATTTCAGCTCCTAATTTTTCCTACTGTCTAGAACAGGGAACCGTAGCAGTTGATTACACAATTAATGCACTCACCTGGTTTATTGGGTCTAAATGGATTTTAAGGTGAAAACGAAAACCAGCACACCTTTCGGCCCTCCAGGACCGTGGTTGGACCCCCCTGGGTGAGAGCAGAGGTTCCCAAGTGGTGGGTCAGGACCAACTGGTGAGCCATGAGAAGGGTTCAGGTGGATCGCAAGATTACATGTGTTAAAAAATACATATTTACCATATATTACACGCTTTCCAAAGACATTCATGCCAATCAAAATAAGCACTACACTAGTTGCAGGCCGGGTGTCAAGCAACTAGTGTAATGGACAACCCAAGGGCCTCTGCCTCTACTACAAGTCCTGGCAAACTGTTCCATGCATGCATAACTTTCTGTGCTTGGGGGAACACCTTCCAAATAACAAATTCACCTTTAACTCATTTCCATCGATGCCCATCTGTTCCACACTAAAGTATTTTCCTGGCTTTTCTGCTGGTACAGTAAAAGAGGCTTAAAATATGTTTTTACTCTGCCTGCAGGACAGTGACATAGATTAGCTTCTTTAAAAAAAAAAAAAATACTATAAAGAAATTATGGATGTAAAAGGGGCCTTCAAATGGACTCCTATATAATAATATATAGGACGCATAATGTCCATATTTTAAAATGATTGTTATTGTTTTAATGATATTAAACTGTTTCATCTCCCTCATCGATCCTGAAGTCATTTGAACACCACAGTGGCGTTCCAGTTGCCAAGCACACGCACACACACGCAAGCGATGGACACACCTTTAGCGTGAGCTCAGGCTCTGCCCTGCAGCCGCATACACCTGAGCCACGTGTACCGGAGCCGACTCTGACAGCTGTGTGCCATTTCTATCAAGCAGCTCACCTGCAAGCAAATACTATTACTACGACTTTCACTACCATTACCAATAAGCTACCATTCATAATTAGGCCTATAATCATATTAGTATAGTCCCGTAGCTCAGTTGGCAGAGCATGGCACTGGCAATGCCAAGGTTGTGGGTTTGATCCCACGGGACTGCCTATCCGTCGTTCAGATGGGACAGTAAAAACCGAGGTCCTGACTCTCTGTGGGCATAAACGATCCCATGGCGCTTTTCAAAAAAGAGTAGGGTGTAAACCCGGTGTCCTGGTCAAATTCCCAACCAAGACAATATATATACATGGAATTCATTTATTCCCTCCCTCATCGTCTCTCCACTGTGTATCTGATGTGTAGTGAGTTTGTACTGACGCAGAGTGGCTGCCGTCGCGTTCACCCAGGTGCGTGCAGCACATTGATGGTGGTTGAGGTGAGTTGCCCCTATCATTATAAAGCGGTATATAAATCCAATGTTCAATTCAATATTAATCATGAATAATCATAGCAAACTTTATTTAATACGTGCATCATTGCTGAAGGTGCTTTTGGAAAGGGAAATCCCACGCGATTTTAGCAAGTATATCATTTGCATTATTTACATTTAAATCCACACAATTTATATAATTTAAGAACAAAGGGAAAACATTTTGGTGGGGAAAAAGAGAGGAACCAAAAATATAATAAAGAAAATGTTTAAACCCACGGTACTTAAATTAAGTGTGTCTAAGCAACGCCGGTTCTGAAGGAGAAAACATCAGCAAAATAAGTAGGCAAGATATTGCAGAGACAGCTTTTTAGGTAGAACATTACAAATGGTCGCGGCTCACTTTATTTTTAACTCTGTCTTGACAAATCGTGTTTGACAAATGGTATGTATAGGGCTTCCTAACTACTGCCTTTCCCCCCTAGACCGCGAGGCACCGTCTTTGAACTTGGGCTCCTCTGACGGAGCCCGGAGCGGAGAGAGGACGGGCTCAGTGAAAGTAATTATGCTTTCAGGCAGGGAACACGGTGCAGGCACCGTCTCCTGGTAACAGTCGGCGATACGGCTGTGGATTAGCGCTCAACGCTGTCTCCGGGCTACATCTGGGGCACCCTTTTGGACTTGGAAGGGGTGAATCGTCGGAGAACATTCTGATATTGCCGATAGGAAGGCTTTTTCTGTTTAGTTTTTTTTTGTTCGTTTTTTCTCATTTCAATTTAAAGTGGGGTAGTGGTTATGGAAAGTGGGTCTCAACTGAAAAGGTTCAAGTTCAAAAGCATGGGGTTATAGGCTGTAGGGGTGTTAGAAATGCGTAAGCGATGTGCATCGGTGTTTATAGTCTGTGTCTATCAATTCTGCGGTCTCCTCAGATGATCTCTTGGCCATTTTGAATTCAGGGTAAAGAGCCTGGGCGTAAATGAGGTGGAAACACATCTAGGCAATTTCTCATCGTGCAACTTCCCGTCCTCAGCCTATCGGTCACGTGTCCACTCTCCGAGTCTAAATCCTGGGATATGTGCCGCCACGTGCTTCCCCTTCAAATAAATCACCTTGGAAGGAGGCCAGCGCTTTTCACTTTTTATTATATCAAAGTAAATTCAAACAAAGGGGGATAAAATTAAAACGAAGCACAAAAGATGAAGATAAGAAAAAACATTTCCAGATGTTTCTCTCATTAGTCTGGCGGGAGGGGACGTTGACCTCGCTTTAATCTCACGTGCGTCAGCATGGCTGAGGTCGGCATTTCTTTCATCGTAAGTGGGTATCCCACAATTCTCATTTCCCTTTTCCTGGTCCAGATGATACTCTGTTGAATGATACAGGGACAGGGAGGCAGAAAGCATCCCAAATTTGACCTGAAACTCAATACTGTGTTTCGAGTGTTTATTGGCATAATAAATATTTTCTCCATTGTCAGGCTCATCATTCTGTTCAAATAACCAACTGATAAAACAAGCATAACTCTCCACAGAATATGGGTCATGTCACCCCCCTGAGCTCCAGGCACCTCTTCTCAGTCCCCTGCTTTATCAGAACCAGGAATTTCTGCATCTTATACTGCAGACAGGTCCTCATTATTTCAGGTCTAGACAACAACCGCCTACTACATTTCTAAACTTGGAAAGGCCTCTGAAAACACAGAAGAGATGGGTGTGACAAAAGAGATGTTGGCAGATGATTGTGTGCACAGTTGATGGGGGGTTGTGAAGGGCAGCAATGTGTGTTGTATTAACTTGACAACTGGTGTTGCCTTTTGTAAGGTGGTTTGGATAAAACGTCTGCTAAATGATTAATGTAATGGACAGTTTTAAAGCATAAAAGGTGGATCCTACGCCCATAAAATAATAAGGTATTAATGTTTGACACTAATACCTTAGTTAGTTCAGTTAGTACTTAGGATGCGTTGGTTCAGTAAAGATCAATACAAAAAGTACACAAGTAGAGGCAGTTCCACCTCTGGAAAATACACTTAAACCGAGATAAGAGAACTGAGGCCAGCAGTCATAGACATTGCAACTTTTGCTTTATATCATGTCCAAATAAATTTAGATTTTTTCAATCTCGGTTTAAGTATGCCTTTAAAGGGATATGGCGTGTGAGTTACTTTCATACTTTTTGTATTAACTAGGCAACCAAGTTATTGGTTCAAGCCCCAGTCCTGTCGCTGTAGCTGAGATACTTAACCTGAAATGCTTCAGGAAGTTTCCAGCTCCGGGAATGAAAAATGTGCGTTCTGCGTAAGTCACGCCCAGGTATGTTACTCATGTAATATAAATGTTGTAATACTGTAATAGAAATGTTATTACTCATTCATACAGTTGGATATTTACTGAGGCAAATTCAGGTTAAGGCCCCTGACCCGCTCAATCTAGCAGCCTTCTGTTAACAAGACCAGTTCCCCCCCCGTAACCCCCTCCCCCAACCGCTACCCCACAGATACTCCTAACCAGGCGGTTTTTCTAAACATATGATGTGTCTGCAGGGAACAACGCAAGCAGTTCCAAAACGAGAAAAAATGGAAGCTGCGCCGACATGATGCGAACCAGACTTCCTGATGCTAAACAGAAAAGTGAGCTGTTTTTGTCATGCTCATAACAAATATACTTTTCACATGGGATGGTCTGCCTGTTAAATAGCTCTTAAAGGGGTGGGATTCTGTGACACAGAGCTCTCACTTGGCATAATTTCTGGGTTTGCTTTTTAAAGTATGACTATACATATATATATATTTAAGGTAGTAATTCAAATATTTCCCCCTCTGAACTTCCTGGTGAACTGTACTGTTTGTGTTTGGTAAACCATCTTATCTACCCTTACCTAAAGTAACTTACAAATGCCATCATGGCGACAAGGACAGAACAACACACACCACATTGGTTGTAAAACATCAAGGTGAAATAAAAACGGTCAAAACCAGTCAGACACAATCATATACACAGTGCTTCCACATGGGCATAAAGAAAACCTTTCCTTATTTCTCAGTGTAGAAAGTTCCTAAGATCTAAGCATAAGACCAAACATAAGAGCTATATAAATTTGCATCACATTAACATACACACAGTGCCTAACACTGATCTATAGCACAACATTACACTATCATGCTGGGATAAAGAAGTCACATTGAATTATGCGCCCTAATTCAGTGAAATAACTGGTTGGCAGCAGTTTCCTGTGGATAGGAGGTAAGATGAAGACAGCATGTTATATGTAGCACGTAAAAATGAAAATAATAAACTTGAATTTGATATCTACAGTCCTGACATGAGGCCGCAGGGATGGGACATAAATGAGAAGACTAAAATTAAAGAGAGGAGGATGAAAGTGGAGGAGGGAAGATGTAGCAAGGAGAGAAGAGAAAGATTATTATCATTATTACCTTGTGTAGCAGACAGATTTATCCAGCTAATTTTTACTCATTATTAATCTGTTCATATCGGTGTAATCTGAAGACGTTCAATTTATGTAGGTCACTTGTGCAAGTGCCCCAGGTGGGATTCGACCATGGAACTTCTTGCTTAAAATCTCAGTTCCCTTATGTCCTCATTACACTAGGAATTACGAAACCGAAGATGACAAAACCAGTTCACATCATAGCTGTATATTAGCCTACTGTCCCGATTACAGTATTGATAAGCGTGATCGATCTGAACATGGCACTAGAAAACGCCCACTCCCTCCGCGAAAGCATGATAACCAGCAGGCTAGTCGCGCATGCGCATAAGGGCGCGTTTGTTACTGCCAAGATGGCGTTAAGCAAAACGTTCGGGCAGAAACCAGTAAAATTTCAACTAGAACAGGATGGAGATTTTTACATGATTGGGTCAGAGGTATGTATGCTGTCACGGGAAAAGCGTAGAATCCGAATATATTTGTATTTGTTCTCAATTGCATGTCTACGCTTAAATACTGCGTTTTGAAAACGGCCCGGAAGGCAGCTAACGTTAGCTAGCCGTGCGGATTTTATGCACTGTGTAGCCAATTAGCTAGCTAGCTGACGTTATCTGATTGAATGAATGAATTTACTAGCTAGCTGCCTAGCCACCTAATATTACGTTACTGTGTTAGCTTACCAACTATTCCACACGTGGCGCTGCTATAACTACTTGATATGTTGGTTAGCTAACGTAATGGTTAATGTTGTTTTTAGCCTCCGAGTCCTAGAGTCCTAGCTAACGTTAGCTGACGATGTCAAGGGGAGCTATGGCGAATGCTAAGTTTAATGAACGCTTGCTAAAGCCAGAGTCCTGTTACTAGTTGACTTGCTTGCTAGCATTACCTAAGTTAACTGACGTGAAACAAAGTTCGTTTATGTTGGTTTTTGGGCTTTATATTTAGCTAGCTGTCTAGGTAACGTAGCTATTTATTTGTCCGGTTGATTGGGCAATTAAATATGAGCTGGCTTATTGATTAAATCTGAATCATTCATTAGGCAGTCACGTGGATAGTTTTGCGACGACCGCCCAGTTGCGATTATTGATGCTGGACTCTTCCCTTCGCACAGGTAGGTAACTACCTGCGTATGTTCCGAGGCTCCTTGTACAAAAGGTACCCGTCGCTGTGGAGGAGACTCGCGTCAGTCGAAGAGAGGAAGAAGATTGTAGCGTCATCGCACGGTGAGTGATACATTCTTGCCTTTCGTTAAATAAAAAATAATAATGTAACAGTTACGCTACCACCTAGAATGTACGGTCCGGTGACGTCAGAGTGCCTCGTAACTCCGGGCATTTGGACATTAAAGTGAGACACTCCTCGCCTTCCCACAGACGAGGTAGCCAGCCAGCCAGCATTTCCAAAAGTTATGCTGTTGGACATCAGTGTCTTCAGTGTTCTTTTTGTGTTAGATCATGGTTACACAACTTTAGCCACCAGTGTGACACTGCTGAAGGCGTCCGAGGTGGAGGAGATCTTCGAAGGGAACGATGAGAAGTACAAGGCCGTATCCATCAGCACGGAACCCCCGGCCTACCTCAGGTAACGCGCACGGGAGTGAGCGGGCGCGCCTCGCGACTGTTTTCATTGCATTACGTGTACGTTACATTCGTTTAGCAGACGCTCTTTCCAGAGTAACTTATAAGGTGAAGTTTGTAAGTGTATTTTGCGAGTTTAAAAATGAACAACAGTACTACCGAAAAGGGTAAGTGTCACTCTTTGAGTCAATGAACAATGTTGAAAGAAGTGCTGGATTCACATGTAATTTTGGCATAATTGACTACCCTGACAAACATTCAGCTTACCTCACAACCTATCTAGAATGAAATGAATGGGGGTTACCAGCTGAAATCCCAGGTAGAGCACTCCTTTTGTTGTCAGGGACCATACCACCCTGTTGCTCCTGAAGCTAAGCAGGATTGGACTTGGTTAGTACTTGTATGGGAGGCCTCCTTGTGAAAACATTTGCTTCTGCAAGTGGTGTTGGTGGGCCTGTAGGAAACATTCTTTCCTCTGGATCTAGCAGAAAAACCAATCCCAGTGATAGGGATTGCATTGATAGGGATACTGTGCTATTGTAGGTGCTGTCTTTTGGATCAGGCATTAAACACAGGTCCCTACTTATATAAATAAGGCAAATAAAATCCCTGACAAAATTCTGAACTGGTATCCCTCAATCTGCCACATAATCATCCCCCAGTTTAATTGGCTCAATGATTCTCTGTCTCTACCTGCTGATATTTGGTTCTGCTGCTAAATGGCTGCTATGCATCACCCAGGTTGGGGCCACACATTGAGGTCCCCCCATCACTGCAATGTACTTTGTGGTCCATGTTGGGCACTATATAAATACAATATGATTTGCTGCCGGACTCTTGAAGCAAGTTACCTAACCTCAAGCAGTTCAGTAAATACCCGTATCCTTCAGTAAATACCCTGACTGGCTGTACGAGAGCCATGCCAATCTCCCTGGAACGTGGTGCCTGCTGATAAAGTAACTAATGTGATGGAGTGGAAGCACTGTTTACTCTGTCTCTGAGTCTCTGGAGATGGACGATGGTGTTGTTCTCACCACGCCAGCGCTCCACTTGTGTTTTATAGCGTCTGATTAGAGGCCAGACCAGCCTGATGAATGCAATGGGGGAGAACACGTCCCCCTCTGCGCTGTGAAAACAGTCAGTCTTTTTTCCCACATTAAATTACGCCACGGGGAGAAAAGTGCTGGTTTGGAGGCGGTGGTTCGCCAGTGCTTCCTGCCGATAAAACGTGCGGTTTTACAGGCAAGGAAAATGAGACAAAATCACAAAATGAGCCCTAGTCAGATGATAAATCAGGGGCTGCCTGAAGGTTGTTTTCATAGCTTTAAGTAGCATTTCTTACCTTACTTTCCATGTTAGTTTTACTCGTGTCTATTCTTCATCAGTATGTATTTATTGCCAGTCTGATGTTAGCATGTTGGTTGAGCATGGCCCCCTTTCCCTTGTTGAAATTGAAGGTAGTTTTAAGCGCCAAGGCTACATATGGGGCAGGTGTGTGGTGAGCGCCACTGTTGGTTGTGGGCGTTGCAGTGACAGTGATTTGCTCCTTTGCCTGTCTCTCATGCTATGACCATGCCCACAGGGAGCAGAAGGCGAAGAGGAACAGCCAATGGGTGCCCACCCTGCCAAACAGCTCCCACCATCTGGACGCTGTGCCCTGCTCCACCTCCATCAACCGCAACCGTATGGGCCGGGACAAGAAGAGGACATTCCCCCTGTGGTACTTGTATACACACCTATACACACCTTCCCCCTGTGGTACTTATATACACATGTACACCTATACACATGTACACCTATACACACCTTCCCCCTGTGGTACTTATATACACACCTATACACATGTACACCTATACACACCTTCCCCCTGTGATACTTATATACACACCTATACACATGTACACCTGTATACACCTTCCCCCTGTGGTACATACTTAACTATTTTGGTAACTGCCAAAATAAAGAAAACACTTGAGTAAATTAAGGGTTATGGGAGCTCTGTTATGGTGTGGGGTGCATTTTCCTGGTATGGTTAAGGGTCACTCAACCCATTAGAGGGTAAGGTAAATGGCAATAAATACAAAACTATTTGTCATCTTTATCCTATGGTGAAGCATTTCTATCCTGATTGGAGTTGTCTCTTCCTGGATGACAATGCCTCCATTCACAGGGCATGAGTGGTCACTGAATGGTTTGATGAGCATGAAAACAATGTAAACCATATGCCATGGCTGTCTCAGTCACTAGGTCTCAACCCAGTTTAACACTCATGGGAGATTCAGGAGCGGCGTCTCAGACAGTGTTTTTCACCACCACCAAATAAAGGAATTTCTTGTGGAAGAATGGTGTTGCACCCCCCCTGTAGAGTTTCAGGCACTTGTAGAATCTATGCCAAGGTGCACTGAGGCTGTTCTGGTGGCTTGTGGTGGCCCAACATCCTGCTAAGCATTATGGTTGTGTTTCCTTTAATTTGGCAGTTACCTGTATACCCGTACACACACACACACACACACACACACACACACACACACACACACACACACACACACACACACACACACACACACACACACACACACACACACACACACACACACACACACACACACACACACACACACACACACACACACACACACACTCGCTACATAGTCCCATACACATGCACAGAAATACACACATAGTCTCACATGCTCACACACACACACGCTTGCTCACATACGCACAGCTCACACAGACACACTCACACTGCTGGCTGTTTTTACAGATGTGCAGTGTGAGTTGAGTGTGGCAGCGCTTGTCCCATGGAGCTTCATTATGTATTTGCTTATGTATTGCTAGTTTGCTTTTCATCTGAAGCTCTCATGATGGGGGATGGGGGATGGGGGTTCTGGTCCTGAGATGTCTGCAGTTGCCGTGGGAAACAAACCAGCCGTTCTTTCACATTCTGCACCCTCCTTGAGTTATTTTGGGGCCCTGAGACGGAACCCGCACCCTGCCGCCCGCTCGCCTTCAGACACAAACACTTATTCGTCATCATCTGTCTTCTCTCCACCTCCCTCTGAACTCTGATTTTATTTAAATTATTATTCCAGGAAACAGGCCACTCTGTCCTCGCCTGACTCAACCATTTCTGTTCCGGAGACAGCCTAGACTCTGTCCCTCGCCTGACCCCATTCCGGCTGCTGGGAAATACAACACTTCATGCCATAACTTCCCAGCGTCTCGCCGGCCAGTCAGAAACTTTGGCTTATTTCATGTTCTAGAATATTCCTCGGCCTTCCGCTCACTGTCCACTGATGGCTTTAGGGGAGAATTAAACAGCCGACCGATTCTGACCTTCCGCTAACAATGTACAGTACAGCCCCAAGGGGTCTCTTCTCAGCGTGTTGTACAGCTGACCGCTTAGTTGCCAGGGACCATACCACCCTGTTACTCCTAAAGTAGGGCTGTGCTTGATTAGGACTCAGGGTTTCTCTCCTCTGCCTTCTGTGCGCAGCTTCGATGACCATGACCCAGCCGTCATCCATGAGAATGCCGGCCAGTCTGAGGTGCTGGTGCCTATCCGCTTGGACATGGAGATTGACGGGCAGAAACTCAGAGACGCCTTCACCTGGAACATGAATGGTACGACCCGCCCCTTTATGGATAACCCTGACCTGTTTGGCCTTTCAGCCCTGTATGACTCCACCCCTTCAATGTGACCCTGCCTCTTTCAGCCCTGTATGACTCCACCCCTTCAATGTGACCCCGCCTCTTTCAGCCCTATTCAGAGAGACACAGAAGCCTGGTTTGATTGTACAGAAGTAGCGCTCATCTGCTAATCTCTCCTGTATAATGATCCTGTTCACACACTCAAAGGCACACACACTCTCACCCCCACATATGCACGCACGCACGCACACACACACACACACACACACACTCTCTCTCACCCCCACATATGCACACACACGCACACACACACACACACACACACACACACACACACACACACACACACACACACACACACACTCTCTCACCCCCACATATGCACACTGACACACGTTCACCCACCCACATGCACAAACCACACACACTCGCGCACATAGACTCACACTGCCCTGTGCTTGTCTGGGTGCAGAGAAGCTCATGACCCCTGAGATGTTTGCGGAGATCCTGTGTGACGACCTGGACTTGAACCCGCTGACATTTGTCCCGGCCATCGCCTCTGCGATCCGGCAGCAGATCGAGTCCTACCCCACGGACAGCATCCTGGACGAGCAGACCGACCAGCGCGTCATCATCAAGGTAGGGCGAGACCACCACAGAATCAACACATCCACTTCCATTGGAGGCGACAAGAAAGTGGCCTCTATGACATCACAATGCTGCTCTGTCTCTTGTGATTGCCTAACGCCTTGGAAACAGCAGCTTCCAGGAAATGAGACCGTACAGAAGAATCGTTTCACGGGCTTGCTATGAGAGATGTCAAAGCCTGATATAACACATGGGTAATTTACACGGTAACCGTATCATCCCCTATAGTCTAGCTTCCTGCGTCAGTGGGGCCCTGTGGCCTGGTTTCCTGATTGAGCGCGCTCCTGTGGCCTGGTTTCTTGTCTCAGTGGGTCTGTGTGTGTTCCAGCTGAACATCCACGTGGGAAACATCTCGCTGGTGGACCAGTTTGAGTGGGACATGTCGGAGAAGGAGAACTCTCCAGAGACCTTCGCCCTGAAGCTGTGCTCTGAGCTTGGCCTGGGCGGCGAGTTTGTCACCACCATCGCCTACAGCATCCGCGGCCAGCTCAGCTGGCACCAGAGAACCTACGCCTTCAGGTATGGCCATGCCCCTCCACTCGATTTCTCATACACATTCTCACACAAACACACACACACAAACATTCAAACACACGCTTTCTCACACACTCACACACACACACTGTCTGAAGTGGTAACACTTGTGTACGCAAACATTCAAACACATGCTTTCTCACACACTCACACACACACTGTCTGAAGTGGTAACACTTGTGTGACTCATGTAGCTGGTCTCAGACATGTAGCCCTATACCCCACATCCTGTTTACACACAGAGTTAAGAGCCTTTCAGAGCGGACTGTGCTGCTGTGTGTGTGTTATACACATAAAACGTAGTCATCACCCAGCCTGCTTGGGGCCCACAGGTCCACAGTGCTGTCCTTTTACAGTTTGTGACTGTGATGTCTAATGCTGTGAGATGTGTTTGTGTGTTTCTCTGCAGTGTCAGACGATTGTGCTGTCTGATAGTGTTTTAATGAGGGCCGGCACCCCTGTGTTAGTGTGTTAGTGTGTTAGTGTGTTAGTGTGTTAGTGTGTTAGTGTGTTAGTGTGTTAGTGGATGTGTGGGTGTGTGGGTGGTTGGGTGGCTGTGGGTGTGTGGTTGGGGGGGTACAGTGTGTGTCACTGCTTTAGGCCAGATTTCTCTGTGTTCAGTGTTGTGTGGGACTTGTGGGAAGGCTGTTATTGCTGTGTCTGATTCTCCCTCTAACCTAACCCTGCCTCTCACTGTCTGTCCCCAATAGGTCTGATTTCAGGTCAATATTCTTGTGCCTTTGATCCCCAAGCTTGACCCCCTCCCCCTGTCCCAGCGCATGACCCCTGACCCCAGGAAGCTGAGTACCCCCTCTCTCTCTGTCCCTGTCTGGGAACAGCCCCTGCCCCCCCTTCCTGAATCAGGACTAACCTGGGGTGCCGCTTCAGTTTGAGTTTAAGGGGAAAAGTCATTGTGTGACAGCAGTTGTAATCTAAAGTACTGCATATGTAATGATGAAGACACATTTTACCCACACTTCTCAATGCACCAAGTGCTTTTCAGAGTTAAAAAACAGAAGAGATTAAACAGGAATTGGGTAATTAGAGCTATTCTAGAATACACACATACACACACACACACACACATACACATACACATCTAGGGTTGACATGACAGAAAGTGAGTTATCAAGTTATTTTCTTTGAGACACCTCTTTTCCTCGTCATCCTGCTTGGCGGGGTGGCCATGTGATGGGCGGTGCCTCTGACTGGGTGTGGCCGTGATGTCATGTCCCCTGCAGTGAGAACCCGCTGCCCACGGTGGAGATCGCCATCCGGAACACGGGCGAAGCGGACCAGTGGTGCCCCCTGCTGGAGACCCTCACCGATGCCGAGATGGAGAAGAAGATAAGGGACCAGGACCGCAACACCAGGTGAGCTCCCCCACCTCCACCTGTCTGCCTCCACCCCCCCAATCGCTCCCCCTTCTACCTGCCCCCCCTCACTTCCACCTGTTCCAATCGATACCCCTTCTACCTGCCCCAACTCCCAACTCTGTGTGCACGGTAATATGATGTAGTTGTGTTGTTCGATAATTAAGACACTATGTGAACTAAAGTTACACTTGTGTGTTAATATTTCAGTTGTTTCATGTTTCAGCTCGATACTGTTTTACTTGTGTCCCACATATTAACCCTGCATCTGTGTGTGTGTGTGTGTTTGTGTTTTAGGCGTATGAGAAGACTAGCAAACACTGCCCCAGCCTGGTAAACAAAAACAAAAAGGAAATGTATTTAAGCGCCCACAGCGGAGATTGCCATCTGGAACAAGCACTTCTAGGACTTCCACTGTGGCGGCCGTTTGAGTGAGCTCAAACCCACAAACCCAGAGACATTCCTGGCCTGGCCTTCCTCGCTTCACTCAACCACTGATCCGGGGTCATCCTGTAACCCTGAATCTGACTGTTACCGTCCCCATGCAGAAAGCTCAAACTGATCCTGGGTCAGGGCCGTGGGGTGGGCGTTCCGTGATCTGGTCCAACCTCTGTTCCCAGATCAGTGTTGTCCTGTCGAAGCCCCGCCTCCACACAACCCTGGCCTCCTTAGCTCTGTTCCCAGATCAGTGTTGTCCTGTTGGGATCACAGCCAGGAAACTGCCCTGTACAGCATTAACTCCTAATATTCCTCATCAGCCTGTATTTCTTGTTGTTGGTTATTTTGTGTAGGTGCTGAGAGCTCGCCTTGAGCTCAGTTACTTAGGCTTGGATTCAGTCAACATTCCTCCTTAACTTTGACTCACAACTAAATATTAAAAGCAAGTGTTTAAAGTGAGGTTTTTTTTCCTCACAAAACAGTTTGACAAGTTCATTGATCACCAAAATCACGTAAAATTACCGACCCAAACTGTTTGTGAAAAATAAAGCTGCAGCCTGCAGTTCTTTCTAAGTCAAATTCAGGGATGAATGTTTATCTGGGTTTTTTTTTTTTTTTTTTTTTTTTTTTTTCCTTTTCCATATTTTTTTGTAATAAAGTCTGTACTTAAATATTTACCTGGCCTGTCTCTGCATTCTTTGTTGCACAGTAGATTGTAGCCATTATGGCGGACGCCCGCCCAAGGTCGATATGTCAGGCGATGAACATCGTGTTTACTTTTGCAGTAGTTTACCAGAGTGGGTGTAAATTGACCCTGGGTGTAGATCTAATCTGCAAACGGCACGGCACTTTGCTTTGAACTTATATCTATGAGCTACGCATTTCAGTTAGCGTGCCATTGCTAGCGTGCCAATGGGGAAAAAACGTGTTACAGACTTCAGTTCGGCCCCGTTCACACATCTTTTTAAGCGACATATCTGATATATTCCGTACCCGATATATGGGCATGTGTATATTTGTCAGAATGTTCGTAACAGGGCGACTCATCTGAGTGTTTACATCGATATCAGATACGGGTGGGATCTGACACTGGTGTGGAAGAAATTATATACATGTGGCATAAAAAGACAAGTGTAAACGGGGCCTTAACGTGTTCTGAGTTACAAAATTATTATAGCCTATTTGAATTCCGTAGTGTTGGAATTTAAGAATTCAATAGCAAACAATTGACAAGCAAGTTTGTTTAACGTTTGGCAGTGGCGGCGCATACTTGGAATATTTTGGGTGGCTGGCTCGACATGAATGAGCTTTTAAAAGCGCTGGACCTGGTGATAGTTTGCCAACGTTGAAGGTACTACACAGTTGTTTCCACTCCTTGACTTTGAGATGGTGTCGGTGTCAGGTGTGGGACAAACCCCAGCCACCCTCCACTAAGATTCCCTATCCTTTTTATTTCAGGATTCCACCCCCGGGACGACCCAAACAGCACACAGACAGGCAAGTAAGAAAAAAGGTACAATTTTTATTAGTAAAATGAATAAAAAGTAGGAAAGACAGTACACCCTGTTCCCCTTGGCTTCCCCTACCCCACTGTAGCAATGAGGCCCATAAACCGTAAAAAGGCAGGGCAGGTAAGCTCCACCCCGCTCTCACCAGGAGGCGGCAACCTGCTTCAGCTACAAAGGCACACTGCACACTACACAGCACCCTCCCCTGTTCCACCCACACACTTTGAGGGAGAGGTATCCACACATCAAAACCCCCCACTACCTGTTGGCCACCACCCTGCCCAACCGCTTCCGTAGCTCCCGCCGCCCCCTTAAATTCCCTTTTCTCCCAGAAACCAACAATTGGAGCCCTCACTCACACACAGCCACACAACACAACAACAAAGAAACAAACCAAAAAGAGAACCACAAGGGGCAGGTCGTGTCAGGCTGCGGCACTTCTGCCAGCCCGAGCTCCCCCCAAATGAACAAAAAAAACACAACAACTCTTGTGCAGGTTTTTCAGCCGGCCTCAATAAAGTGTCCTCTCCCACTCCAATCACGGCCCGCTCTAGTCCGGCGACGGCTGGGCTCTTTTTCTCGTCTGGCCACGCCCCCTCCAGGCTCCACACCTTCACGCAGGCAAGGCAGCAATTACTGGAGGATAATGACAGCTCTTTCAGGAACAGCGATTTCACCGTGTTACGATGCACACGCACACACGTGACACAGCTGGGCACTTCCTTGTGCTGATGGAGCGAAGCTCCGATATTAGCGAAGTCTTCACCCCGGGATTTCCACCCGCCTCCGTCGTCATGGCTCGTTCGCTTTATCCTCCGCGGTCCAGCATTGTCGCCCCTCCTCGTCGCCCGGCCAGACTCACCCGGCCAGACTCACCGCTTTTGACTGGGCCGCTTTTTTTTTTGCATGGTTGCCGTTGCACTCTCCACTCAACCAAAAAAAACTCCAAACAGACAACCAAAACAAAAACATTGACTCACCACTGCCCCGCTACTGGCACTCGTGTGTTAGCTTGGCAGAAAGATCAATTTACATCTACTGGGAGCCTTCTCCCACTTCCCACCAGCAACACACGCACAAGGCAACATTCATTTGTATCTCTTGTTTCTCCCCTGCCTGTCTTTTTATTCGCTGTCCCTCTCATCCAGTGCCGGATCTTGACGTTCATGGGCCCTAAGCCTCCCGACATGGCATTGATGGAGTTTAGATTTAACGTTGGATTGAAGATGCGATTTCATTTGCGTTATTTCTTTTTTATGATTACTACTACTAATAATAAGGATCCTGTATGATGAACATATGTTTATTAGGCGTGTAAGTGTAATATGAATTGAAAAATGTGTGTAAAAAGTGTAAAATAATATATATTAAAAAATAATATCAATATGAATATTTGCCCCATAATTCCAGGCCCCATGCAACGTTTGGGCCCAAGGCCCTAGCCTTGTCGGCCTATGCAGAGATCCGGCCCTGCTTTCATCTATACCCACCCATTCCCACCAATCACATGCACACCTTCCACTACCATTTACATTCACACGTGGGTTTAATTATACAATTTACATGCGCACACGGATTTAATTACTCGCATTCCTCCCGTGGATCCCGAATTTCCCACTTCGCTCGCTACGATTTCACCTTCAATAGCAAATCATATTAACGAGCGAGCTTGTTTCACGTGTGTGACAGCAGCGGCTCTTGGCGTATTGCGGGCGGCTGGCTCGACATGAATGAGCTCTTAAAAGCGCCGGACCCGATTATACGGAGTTTGCCAACGTCGAAGGTGCTACACAGTTGTTTCCACTTCTTGACTTTATGAGATATCGATAATGGAGATGGCTTCACACACACCACAGTTCTAATGACACTGTAAAAAGTGAAGGTTGTAGCAGATAAGCATGAGAGAGACCGACCCTAGTTTCAATCAGCGGTAATGTACATGGCGATGGAGCCGGCCACTCAGCCACAGTCAGCGGTCACCGAAGTACCGTGCGTATCAGCGGGTTTCCTCCGATTTTCTCACAAAGAGGGCTAAGTGGTCGCGTCCGCGACCGCACTAACGGAGAGGGCACCAAAGCTTAACTGCGCTATCAGCGACTCGCGGGTTTGAACTAAGTGTGGCGTTTTCACCGTGGAGGGCGAAGTCACGAGATGCAGTCGTTATCTGTTGCTTTTACGTCACGCATTTCTTGAACCGTTCAGGCGCGCCGCCGCCGCATCTGGGATTTCAACCTGAAAAACGTTGGGTTACATGGCCAGTCCTTTACCCACAGAGCACTGCTGTAAAGCCAGGTATTTTACCACAACACCAAACTGCTCGTTATTTCTTTATGAGCATTTTTGTCCTCTGTTTTAAAGTATAGTACATCTGAATCTTGGTGAAAGACCCAAACATACACCTGCGCACTCATTACATTCCATTACAGACGCCCTTACCCGGAGCGACTTACAGCAGGAGAACTTAAGTGCATCCACATGAGTTTTATGAGCTCAGTGACACAGATCTAGCGAACACTCCCAGATCAGTGAGTGTACGAGCAACATCCCTAAAGCGCTACTGCAAGATATCTATTTTAATTCTGCAACAATGCCTCGTGTTGTAAATGTGTAGATGCATTCAATACCATAATATAACAAAGAAACGCCTGCACAGATGAGTTACCTAAATTTAAAAAGGAACCAGTGCTAGGGAGTGCAGGTGGACACACACACACACACACTGAGGGCACCCCCTGACTGATGCCACAGATTCTATAGCCCCATCCGATAAAGGTGAGGGCCAGGCCTATCTGACGGTGCTGGTCGTGGCACCCGCCGACAGACACTCACAGTACTGCACCCATTTAAGTAAATCCCTAATTTCCTGCAGTGTTGCCTCTATTTTGGCAATGACCTGTATATAGCTTTGAGAACTCCTGTTACCTAGCAGAACCTTGTGTTGTTAAGAAGCAGAGAGGACGGAGGAACGCAGGAGCTGAGTAACTGGTGCACATGTGCAGTGGAGACAAGATCAGCTTATTTTGCAAGGTTTTCGTGGGACAGGAGAAGTCATTTCACACGAGAGGAAGGTTCATGAGGTTTTGCTTTTGTCCATAACAGTGAGGGAGATGGGGAGAGGGGGGGAGAGGGGGAGAGGCAGAGATCTGTAGCAGCTTGAAGCATTCTATCCAGCGCTGACAAACACAGATGTGCTCAGGGTTTGGGAAGTTCTGTGTTCTATCTGAGCGGGTATTTATCGCCGGGGTGTGTGCCAGGGAGCTCTGCATAATTCATATCACAGCTCTTTATTAATATTTACCCCTCAGTAATGCTCCTATGATTGAACATGCGTATTACAGAATAGTTTTCTTACAACGTGCTTGTTTAGACTTTGTCTACATGCTGTGATCATCCAGTCTGTGCTGTCTTGTACGTTTCTCTGGATGAGAACGTCTGCTAAATAAATTAATGTAAGTAATCATGTGGTCTCACAGATTAAGTCTGACTGCAGAGAGTTTTGTTAACTTTAGAGGAACAAAGTTAAATGAGTGTGACACTAGTTTGAATGTCTAATCCCCCCCACCCACATTGTTATTGCTAGTTTTAAGCAATAGCGAAATTGGGAAAGAAAAGTAACATTTGCTTAAATGTGTAATTAAGTGTGCATGGTCGTTGTAATCATACAGGGCCACAGGTTTAAATCCATTGCACACCTGTATCACAGCTGAAAGTACAGCGGCCCACACTGTTCCTGGCTTATCAGGTTTTCCACGCAGCTGAAAAATCTTTTTATCCTAACACCTGTGACATCACATTTAAAAATGTTGTTGTTGGTCATTTCATTATTTACAGTCACACTGCAATGTACTTAGCAGCAATGCTACAAATGCTGTAAAATGTGGGGGGGGAAGAAGATGTTTCATGTAATATGAATAACTATTCATTCATAAAATGTCAAGGGCTCTTAAGATGAGCACATGCTTTAGTGAGAGCAGAGCTTGTCCGAGCTTGCTCTGTCCTGAGGGAGGGATGGAGGGGGTTTGGTTTTAATTTTCATGATTTAATGTTACCCCCAGGACATGTGCAGAGCGCTCTCTCCCTGCAGTCTCCCATGCGTGGTTGTGTGGCTATACTCTCCGTGCACAGTAGCACCACACGCTGGTGACTGTCGGACATGCGGTGAGTATTGTATGTGGAAGCAGTCTCTGTGTCCCCATGTGGTGGTTATAAACCTGGTGTCTACCCTGTCCTGCGGGGTGTTTTGGTTGGGGGTGTTGGGGGGATAAGGGACATTTCACTCAAGCATCTGCGGTGGTTTTTTGTTTTTGAGAGTCAGGGATGTGTTTTGATTAAATAAGTCCCACCCCCCAGTGTCTCACCACTGCAATGTTCCTTTGTAGATTCCACAGTGTACGGATGAGCACACCATCCCCACCTTACCCGACTCTACGGTTCCAAAATATACACTCACAGGTAGGGACAGTCCCGTCCGGTCTGAACATTGAGCCTCACCTTGCTGTGGGAGTTGTAAAAGCTACACCCGGAACAAATTTTCCTTGTTGGATAACAGGGGGTGGGGGGGCAAGCTGGGACGACATGCTCCAGGAATGTTCACCTGGGGAGGTTTGTGGGGGGGCCTACAGGCCAATCGGGTTCCAATTACACTCAGAGCACCTCAGCGGGGTGGAGGAGGTGGGGTGGTGGGGGTGGGGGTGGTGGGTATATTGGTACCAGACCAGTCTGAACAAGGAGAGCTCAGGCCTGGAGTTTCTACAGATTCTATAGACTAACCAGATACTCAGCTCCTGCGCTCCTCCTGTCCTCTCTGCTTCTTGACTACAGGAGGTTCCGGTTAGTAACAGTAGTTTCTGGTGCTGTAAAATTGACTCGTTACCTGGAGGACGGGTTGGGGACTTGAGGGGGAGGGTGAATTGAAATAAATAGAGGGTATAATTGGCAACCAAATTGGGAGAAAAAAATGGAAAAATTTGAAACCATTTTTTTCTTTTTTAAAGAACATGGAGCAGAGCATCTGGTGCATCTAGAGAGTCTGTGGAAGTCTGCTGGAGGCAGTTTTTCAGCTGAGCCCTTAATATAGCCAGCGTGAGCTTTCAGCTGAGTGATGTTATGCAAACTGTGTGTGCTAGACCTATAACAGCACCAGACCCATACTGGCAGGAAGGCGCCGGTTCGAATCCCGGGCACTGCTGTTCTGGAGGGATGTACTTACCTGGAATTCCACATCATTACACCTAGACATTTAAGAGATGCTCTTTTCCAGAGTGACATACAAAAGAGCATAAAAATGTTAAGACGATGAGACGATGCCAAGTTATCAGCGTCACAACAGATAGTAGTAGACATTAAATAAACCAACAAAACAGAATAAGTGCCAGAGGGAGTTTGAGTATGTAGTGCTTGGATATATGTAGGTGTTGAATGTATGATTCTAAATATTCCCTCTGTCAATGTCCAACTCTATAATTCTAGTGGCCTGGGGTGAAGGCTGTCAGACTTTTGCAAGCTGCAAATAGAGGCAGAATTTTTTTATAAAAGAAATGTAAAAAACATTAACACTGTACATACATACAAGGAAAACTTTATTTGTACCAAAATATTGTACAACATTTTAACAGATTTATTTACACAGTAAATATGATATTCAGGTTAAAAAAAATCATACGTTTTCAGAGCAGAGATGCATGTATTTGGTTACAATAACAGTGTCTGATTGCTAAAGATTTTGCTGCATAACATCACCATACCTACCAGTGCCAGCAAAGACAGAGACATGGACTACTTGGAATATAGTGATCAAAATCATGTATATAAAACAGTCTTGCACATGAAGATCCAGAGCTATGGTATCCAGTGTCCAGCACTGACACAATTTGAAAGTTATATTGCAGGAAGGAAGCACAAGCTTTCATACCAGTCCACACACAACTGTATATTCATAAAAGTCACTGATTTACACTGTCCCTTTAATGTCAGTCATCAATTCACACCTCCCATTTAATACCAGTTTGGAATATCCAACTCCCCTTTAAGGTCAGTCAGTAATTCACACCTCTCCATTAACACCAGTCTGGAATATCCACTTTAATTAATTGGCTCAGTCAATAATGGTAACAACTGTAAACATTTAAAGCACTGTAATAGTCTGCCATCTTGGCAGACTTTTGGAAAGCCATTTTGAATCCATGGTTGGGGCTCTCATTTCCTTTGTACTTTGGAAGGGGTCCCCATAGATTGGGCAGATATGCCTCCAGTGCTGAAATACAACCCTCTATGTCAACGAAAGCAAATCACATCATAGCTGCACATGGAGGCTGAAGAATGGGCTGACAGTATCACACACTCACACTCACACACAGATACAGAAGCACACACATAGACAAACACACACACACACACACACACACAAACGTGCACCTTTGTTACCTGAGAAGAAAAGGTGTTTGCATTCTGAGGTGCACTTCACCTTACTATTTCTATAATTTCTGGAATAGACAGGTTTTACTGGAGGAGTCAGAAAATGGAGCAGGTGATGGGGATTTCAGTGCTCAAGTATAAGTAATTAATTAATATGAATGAATTAAAAATGAATCCTGGCTTTGCTTTCAGCAACAGAGAGCGCGCATTTTAATCGAGCAGCATGTATCATAATAATGTTTGATAACAATGACTGTTGTAATCAAACAATAATGACTGTTTGATTATAGTTGAATTTTCCATGTTGTAGGTAGGTATGTGACATCTACTGACACATTTTTCTCAAGTTTGTGTTCTCTCTGCAGCACTCAGTTATTTCCCAAATCATTCTAATTCAGACGGGCATACAGAACTGCTTTTAATCCGCCTGGACGACTGCACTGTCAGATCGTCTTGATTTTTAAACTAACAACCAAACTACCTGCATATGTTTTTTTTATTGCTTGCTGCATCAGAGGAACTGTAACTGAAATAGAACTTGGCATTCTGCAAGTTCAAAGGCACAGGCTTGATGAGTTATGGTCTGTCTGTCTCTGTCTCTCTCTCTCACTGTGGCTCATTAACATCGGCCTTGTGGGTGGGTGTGTGGGCACGTCAAAGAGACCGAGTCATCCTGGGATCCATGGGACACGTGGGCGTGAGTCCTCCGACAGGAGAGAAATAAAGACCACGCTCTTGGAGTGCTCCTTGACTCCGCCATTTAGAAGAGCTTCTTCAAGCAGGAAGTTGAGGTCTTGAGATTCAAAATCATGTTTGATATACTCACTGTAGCATGAACAAAAATAAAAACCAGAATGATAATATATATATGTGTATATATAAGCACATCCTTGCCTTCGTTCCCCTGTCACGTAACGCAGTGCGGAAGACGGGCAGGGGTCGACCTCACGGGGACCTCAAAGAGACAGAGCCGCACACGTTTCGCCCGCCGTGTCCGGCACGTCGCTGCCCTCTGCAGGGGGTCTAGCGGTAGTTCGACGCCGGGCAGCCAAAGAAGTCCACCCCGATAACACGAGGATAGCCTGCCAGAACCGCCCGGTCCACCGGGTCAAACTTCCAGTACTGCCTCCCACTCAGGAAGTGGACGTAGCCTGTGAAGCGGGCGGGGTGGGGGCGGGTGGGGCAGGAAAGAAACCAATCCCTTAACTCACGTATTAAAGTATCTCATAGGTGTTCTTCAATGGTAGCTACAGCAATAACAATCAGAACTGTAAGAAATATACAATAGTAAAAACGTGCTCACCATGCTGGTCTTGGAAGGCTCCATCCACATTAGCAGGGACCCCTCTCCAGTCCTGCATGTTTCGGGGGTGGGGTGTGTCCAGATGGTTCTCAGCGGGGCTGAAGCTCCAGTAGCTGCCTGATTTGAAGAAGTAGACCCTGTGGTAGTGGTCCTCCTTCCTCAGGAGCGCCGCCTGGATGTTCGAGACTGGCAGACCCAACCTACGCACGGAGTCTGGCCCTGTGATCCTCCGCCCGGCGTCAAACACCCAGTAACTCTCACCTGCGGAATCATCCACAACTCTCACCTGTATCAAACACACAGTAACCCTCACCTCTGGAAATGTCCACAACTCTCACCTGTATCAAAGACATAGTAACTCTCACCTGTATCAAACACATAGTAACTCTCACCTGTATTAAACACAGAGTAAAGGTCAGTGCGTGAGTGGGTGGGAGGGTGGGATCGGTCACACATGGCCCTTCCCCTCTCACCTCTGATTGGTTCATTGATTTAGCAGAACCTTTTATACAGAGAAGCTTAAGACAACAAGTTTCTGACTCTCAGGTCTCTTGGTGCCTTTGGCTTTCACACAAAACTAGTTCGGCATGTAGATAAGATTAACAAAATGTGATGTTTTTACTCAAATAAAATAAACTGCATATATATATAAATAAAAATATTAATATTTTAATTGTACATTAAAAAAAGAAAAAAAGGTCACCAGGACACCATAATCTCTCATTGCCATGGCGACGTGCAAGCTGGAGCATGTTGCTGTGCAGAGCTTGATTGGGTGAGGGACGGAGGCCCCCACAGTTCAGAGAGATGAAGGAAAACAGGCCATTCAGCACATCTCAGCTCCTGCGGCCTAAAGAGCGAGCGCAGAGGCTCAAGCCTGGTCTTGAAGACCCTCGGGGGTCTTTGGGGAAACTGTTCTGTCCATTACTCTCACTCCCACTGTGGGAAGAATACTACCTAGTATCAGTGTGAAACGGACCTGGGTCAAACACTTATTTGAAATACTTTAGACACTTTTAAAAGAAACATTTACTTTCACCATTGTTCAGAAAATAATTACTCTTTTGCACAATAATTATTCTTTTATTGTGAGTTTTGGTTAGTATCATGATTAGTTGAAAATTCTCAGGGATCTGCAGGAATATTTACAAATATCACTGGTATCTAAAGTTAAAGTATTTCAGCTTTTAAAATACATGTTTAACCCAGTTCTACTGCGAAATGTACCTAATCTCCATGAATGTCCTTTTGTTCTGCTGACAGAGCTCAACCTAAAACATCAATATCTTGAAATAAACCCCCCCGCAGTCCCCTTCTGCTGAGCCTGAAGTTTTTCTTCATAACTGCAGATAAGTTTGACGCCTAGAACCTGTTTTTTTTGCTCCACTCTTCATGACAGTGTGCTCTAGATGTGTCTGAACGGAGCTTTAACAGATTATTAAGACTGTTGTGTGTGTTTGTGTGTGTCTGAGTGTGTGTGAGTGTGCTAATGGAAGGGGGCGGTCCCAGGAGCCCTGTCCTAACCCTTATTGGTGCAGCACAGCTAGGTGACTCCACCCAATGACAGGGGTAAAAGGGGAGGCACAGCCCCTTATTTATCAGCTGGGGTAAGGCAGGAGCTACAGCAGTATGGGGTAGGGTGTATTCATGTGACCCTGTCCTGCAGATTATGAATGAGAGGGTTTAGGAAATGTGACTGCCCTAATGCTGTGGACAAAGACCACCAATCACACGCAGCAACATCTTACCCTACGGTCTAACAGCGGGCGATTCGGCAACTAGTTGCCGGAAATGCATTGATTCTCTATGAGAGTGAGCGACTTCCGGTGCCTGACCCATTGCCCGATTTGTGGGTGTTTCGGTGTCCCAGAAAAGTTGAAAATTCTGAACTTTCGGGCAATGTTGCCCGGTAAGAGCCAATCAAATTCATGTCTTGCTCTTTTTACCTTCCACGCGGAAACCAACACAACACCGAAATTTTGTTCCTAGTTCTGACACTTCAACATGAGTGAGGAGAAACTGTTAACAGCGGTCTGCAGTACCCATACTTTATTTAATCCTAAAAGCATAAATATTTATAGCTAGCTAAACTTATATGGCCTACATACATCTTATTTAATGTTTGTGTTGGTTAAAAGGCTATTTTTTATCGCATGGGTACGTTTGGAAAAACGTTTGGAGAAATTTCGAGCTGTTTCAGCTGTTTCAGCGCAAGTATATGGCCGTAATTGCAAAAAACCTTCTGAGTTTGAGTTTAGCTAAACGGTTCTTATTTAATAATTGAACGTTTGGAAAAACAATACTGTTTCCAGCCAAGTAACTAATACCTTCTGAGTTTTATAATAAAGATTCTAATATTTATAATAAAGATTCTCAAAATCTATGATGAACTATTCGTTTACCATGCAAAAATTGTGTTCCTAGTTCCGACACTTCAACATGAATGAGGAGAAACTTAACAGCGGTCTGCAGTACCCCATACTTTATTTAATCCTAAAAGCATAAATATTTATAGCTAGCTAAACTTATATGGCCTACATACATCTTATTTAATGTTTGTGTAGGTTAAAGGCTATTTTTTTATCGCATGGGTACGTTTGGAAAACGCACCGGAGAGAAATTGCGAGCTGTTTCCAGCGCAAGTATATGGCCGTAATTGCAAAAAGCCTTCTGAGTTTGAGTTTGCGGTTCATAATTGAAGGAAACAATACTGCTAGCCAACTAATATTTACAATAAAGATTCTCAAAATCTATGATGAACTATTCGTTTACCATGCCAAAAAATTGTAAGCACGTCGGAAGCATTTTTGAGGACGCCAGTCAAGCGTGGTGAACGCCCACTGGGCAATTTATTGCCTAGTATCGCCCGCTGTTAGACCGTAGGGTAACACTGCTCGATGCAGTGAAGCCTGACTTCACACCCTTGGCCACGCCCCCATCTCTGTCAAAGGCCACACCCTGCTCCAGGCCATGCCCCCTCCCCCCCACAAACACAGGCCAAGCCCATATCCTAAACCACACCCCCACTCCCACAACAGGCCACTCCCCTGTTGCAGGCTACGCCCCCGTGACCCACCTTGAAAGAACCAGGTGTTCCCGACCTGGTCCTCGAAGGCGGCGTCTACGTTATCGGGGATACCCGGCCAGTGCCGGGACGCCAGCGCTGGGTACCCCGGTTGGAGACGCCCGTCTCGGATCCGCCACACGTACCCCAGCCTGAAGAAGAACAGCTCACCCCGGATCATGGAGACCGCATCAAAGCTTGTGTAGCAGGCATCTGGCTGCAGGGAGGGAGAGGGAGAGCGAAAAAAGAGAGAGAGGGAGAGGGGAGGAGGAGGAGGAGGAGATCTTTGTTAAGAATTGATGTAAAGAGAAGTACATCAAATAAAGTTTGAGTGATTGATAAATGTATATCTGCATTCAGCGCGGTGTGTGTGTAGAAGAGAGAGAGAGAGTGTGTGTGTGTTTGTGTGTTTGTGTGTGTGTGTGTGTGTGTATTTGTATTTATTTATTTTGAGACGTTTCTTCTCTCATCTCACTGCAGGTACCTGGATCCAGACATGTACTCTATGATGCAGGAGCCACAAGTTTGAGAAGCTCAACAAAGCCATCTGTAGCCTGGTAAGACCTGATTTGAATATGAAAAATAGGAATCAATTGTATGTTTGTGTATGTATGTGTGTGCGTGTGTTGATGTATGTGTGTGTGTGTGTGTGTGTGTGTTTGGGCTGTAGGGGGCAGTACAGATACACTCACCACAGTTGTGAGGATCTCGTTGGTCTCGGTGGGGCGGGGCGGGGCGGGGCGGGGCTCAGTGGTGGGGCGCTGGCCATACAGGTACTGTATGCCCCGCCTGTCGTCCTCACTCAGCTCCAGCGGGTTTGAGAAGCTGTAGAACGGTGACATCACTGCTCCGGGGACCAGGGAATGCTGGAGGCCCAGGACATGGCCAAACTCGTGAGCCGCTACCTGGAGCAAGTTCGTACCTGGAGGGGGGGCACACACGTCAAAGTCCATAGTGGGTAGAGAAGCAGGATAGTGTAGCAGTGTTTTATAATACATGTTACACACCTTCAACAGACATTCACTCTAATCGAGCTATACATTGCAAAGTAATAAATCTCATATTATTATTATACAATTATTTTATTCCATATTTCATACATGTTGTGTTTTTTAAAGCGGTGAGGTCATATAAAATTAGAAAAGTTTTGATGAACATTTAGTGGAAAAACAAACTACGCTGGGATGTAGCATTGGTGTTGCAGCAAGGCATAACCTGTGTGTGTACCTGGATAAGGCCAGTTACCTGTGCGTGTACCTGGATAAGGTAGTCTACTACTGAGCACAGTCATACACTGGGTCTCTCTTCCACTCTCCCCCTTGTCCGTCATGTTGTGGTAAACCTGAGGTTTGATTGGATATCCCCCGCCCCCTCCCCGCTCTCATCAGGATTTTGATTGGATGCCCCTGTCCGCCGCCCACACTCACCGACACTGTTGCCCACCGTCCAGGTCTCATCGTAGTCGAAGTGTATGTCTCCCTCCCGGTGCGTTCTGGGAAAGAAGGCGTGTGCAAGGATTCCGCCCGGCCCATCGAAAGGCAGGCTGTCCCCGTGCCAGTACCTGTCCATGAAATGCAGCAGCTCAGATAACAGCAGCTCAAATACTCAATTTATATCAACACATCTGTCTCATTTTGGTAGTTCCTTATCAAGTTTTTTTTGTTTATAAACATCAAACAAAAAGTTTGGAAATTTGTGTTTGGTAGATTATTTCTCTGTTGTAACAATGCTTCTTGGCAATAAATTGTATACCGTTGGAAAGCCTGTTTATATCCCTTTTAAATGGTGCCCCATTTGTAAGGGACATGCATTTGTGGGATGAGCAGCACAGCTGAGTATGTGGGTTGCGCCCATGAAAAATTTACCAAATCTTCTCTGCCAATGACAAACAGCTTATTCTGCTGTTGCTATTGACTCTTGTTTTCAACACAGCTGTCTCAAATACAAGTTTTTTTGTTTATAAACATCAAACAAAAAGTTTGAAATTTGTGTTTGGCAGATTATTTCTCTGTTGTAACAATGCTTCTTGGCAATAAATTGTATACCGTTGGAAAGCCTGTTTCATCCCTTTTAAATGGTGCCCCATTTGTAAGGGACATGCATTTTGGGATAAAGCAGCACAGCTCATGTGGGTTGCGCCCATGAAAAATTTACCAAATCTTCTCTGCCAATGACAAAAAAGCAGCTCAAATACTCAATTTATATCAACACATTCTCATTTTGGTAGTTCCTTATCAAGTTTTTTTGTTTATAAACATCAAACAAAAAGTTTGGAAATTTGTGTTTGGTAGATTATTTCTCTGTTGTAACAATGCTTCTTGGCAATACATTTATACCGTTGGAAAGCCTGTTTATATCCCTTTTAAATGGTGCCCCATTTGTAAGGAACATGCATTTGTGGGATGAGCAGCACAGCTGAGTATGTGGGTTGCGCCCATGAAAAATTTGCCAAATCTTCTCTGCCAATGCCAAACAGCTTATTCTGCTGTTGCTATTGACTCTTGTTTTGAGCTTTGTACCCCAGGTGCTGACAATCAGGTGCCTGATTGGCACCTGATTGGCAGCACCTGTGAGCATGGGCCCTGCTACCGTGGTCAATTGGTGTCTGCTCCAAGAATCGGCATGCCACGTTTGTCTGATCTCGATAAGGCCCGTGCGATAGGGCAACTTCAAGCTGGTGTTCCGCAAAAGCAAGTTGCGGCATTATTTGGAGTGAGCCCTAGTACCATCTCCAAACTGAAGGCCAAGTTCCATGAAACGGGGGATGTCAGAGACAGACCGCGAAGTGGACGTCCCAAGAAGATGATACCCCAAGAAGACCGGTTCCTCACCCTTTCAGCACTTAGGAACCGTAGGCTGTCTTCTACAGATTTGCAGTCAAGGTTTGCAGGACGATATGGCACACGGCCCTCGGCCCAGACAATCCGGAACAGACTGCACGCAGCCAATCTCCGGGCTCATAGGGCTGCCAGGAGGCCTGCCATGACTGCCCTTCACCATCAGGCCCGTTTGCACTGGTGTCGGCAACACCTGCACTGGAACGTGATATCGAGATGAGATTCTGCAACCAGTGGCAATCCCATATCTCCACAGTCTGGGACCGAACTCCATCCTCCAACATTTTTAAATTTTTACATTTTAAGCATTTAGCAGACGCTCTTATCCAGAGCGACTTACAAGATGTGCATTAATACATGGTAGGAACATGATGACAACGCTCGCCCCCACAGAGCGGGGTTTATCAGAGACTACCTCCAGAATTTGGGAGTAGAGAGAATGGAATGGCCTGCCAACAATCCTGACCTCAACCCAATTGAACACTTGTGGGATCAGCTTGGGCGTGCTGTTCGTGCTAGAGTGACCAACACAACCACGTTGGCTGACTTGCGACAAATCCTGGTTGAGGAGTGGAATGCCATCCCACAGCAGTGTGTGACCACACTGGTGACCAGCATGAGGAGGAGGTGCCAGGCTGTTGTGGCTGTGTATGGTTCTTCCACACACTACTGAGGCTCCTGACTGTTTGTTAAATGAATAAATTGTAAAATTGCCAATATGTCTTGTTTCTTCCTTGTTACTGACAAGACTTCAATCATCCAATCCACCAAACAACACCAAACAAGAGTCAATAGCAACAGCAGAATAAGCTGTTTATCATTGGCAGAGAAGATTTGGTAAATTTTTCATGGGCGCAACCCACATACTCAGCTGTGCTGCTCATCCCACAAATGCATGTCCCTTACAAATGGGGCACCATTTAAAAGGGAAATAAACAGGCTTTCCAACAGTATAAAATGTATTGCCAAGAAGCATTGTTACAACAGAGAAATAATCTACCAAACACAAATTTCCGAACTTTTTGTTCAATGTTTATATGCAACTAGGAAAAAATGAAAGAAAAAATACAAAGATTTGATCAAATAAAACCCATTGAGGCCCCACTGATACATTCTCATCTTTATCAACTATGACAATAATAATGGGAAAAAAGTTTAATATTTAGGCTCCTGAACATTTACTCTCATGAACGTCCACTAGAAATGAAGCTTTAGGAAATAAATAAGTAAAATAAATACAGAAATCTGGGGATGGATTGGCACTTTATTTGATTTATTCCCAGCAACACAGGGCAGTGACTGCGCAGCTCAGCTGGCAGGGGGGTGGCGGAGGGAAGGTGGAGTTCGCACATTTCGGGGGACATGCATGCAAGGTTTGATTCCCAGGTGTGGCAGTGTAACCATGGATACAACCTTTGCCCAGGCACCCCACCTGCACGGCCTCAGTAAATATGCGCGTAATGCCTTAAACAAACGGCGTCAATGATAAGTCACGATAAGGGGCCACTGCTAAACAAACACATCACAGCGATAAAAATGACATACAGGGTCAAAGGTCAGATCCCTTTGGGGGGAGTGCACTTGTCATTTTTTTCTCTCTGTCCATTTTTCTTTTAAACATTTCGGTAGTATTGTTCAGACCTGCCCAGAGACTACAGATGAAAATTAGCCTCAACTCTGGTGCAATATACTCCATGCACTAACATCCACACTGAAAATTGTACACTGTCCCTTGCAAATTCATTGATTAGATTAATAATTACTGAATGAAAAGGGGAATTTGGAGGGGAGTAGCGACGGTCGGGATGGAGGCAGGGGCTGAGGAAGACTCCAAATGGCCTATTTCATCTCCTCCACATCGCTGATAACAGGCTGTCAGGTCTTTCAAATGGAGAGAGAGTCTGCTGCTGAAACATTCATAGAGTTTACAGCCTTGTATTTACCCTCCCCTCCTTCCCTCTCTCTCTTCCCCTCTCTCCAAATGTGCGACAGCTGTTGATCTCACAGCCACGGTGGTCTACACTCCACTGAGAAGAACATCAAATGAAGTATTGATGATAATAGATCTGAAAGCTCCCATCATCTCTGCTCCTGTGGCACATTTGTTTCTTATTTCTGAATTTGGAAGGAGGCGCCTGGGTGGGCACATGGATGGGCTCCCCCTCTTGTGCGATGAAACAGGAACAATCATGCCTGTGGGGCTCATCTCTCCACCAGGACCCTGTGGGGCTCATCTCTCCACCAGGACCCTGTGGGGTTCATCTCTACACCAGGACCCTGTGGGGCTCATCTCTCCACCAGGACCCTGTGGGGCTCATCTCTACACCAGGACCCTGTGGGGTTCATCTCTCCACCAGGACCCTGTGGGGCTCATCTCTCCACCAGGACCCTGTGGGGCTCATCTCTCCACCAGGACCCTGTGGGGCTCATCTCTCCACCAGGACCCTGTGGGGCTCATCTCTCCACCAGGACCCTGTGGGGCTCATCTCTCCACCAGGACCCTGTGGGGCTCATCTCTCCACCAGGACCCTGTGGGGCTCATCTCTACACCCTGTGGGGCTCATCTCTACACCCTGTGGGGCTCATCTCTACACCAGGACCCTGTGGGGCTCATCTCTCCACCAGGACCCTGTGGGGCTCATCTCTCCACCAGGACCCTGTGGGGCTCATCTCTACACCAGGACCCTGTGGGGCTCATCTCTACACCCTGTGGGGCTCATCTCTACACCAGGACCCTGTGGGGCTCATCTCTACACCCTGTGGGGCTCATCTCTACACCAGGACCCTGTGGGGCTCATCTCTACACCAGGACCCTGTGGGGCTCATCTCTACACCAGGACCCTGTGGGGCTCATCTCTACACCCTGTGGGGCTCATCTCTACACCAGGACCCTGTGGGGCTCATCTCTACACCAGGACCCTGTGGTGCTCATCTCTACACCAGGACCCTGTGTATTGGTAGGACGGATCTCCGGGACGGTTGGTTTGGGTCAGAGCTGCACTGAGTTCCGTGGGGGGTGTATGAGGTTCTGAGCACTGCCCCAGGGCCAACTCTGCAGATGAATGATTCCAGTGCATTAAAACAGGCCTTTGGGCTTGATGTGGACCAGTTAGAAAGGAAAATTGCCTTTACAGGGATACACGACTCGTACATCTGACTCGTAAACACACATAAATATTTACACAGGTCTGGCACACAGGCGCTTCTGTGAAACGGGAGTGTTTTATAGGAGGAAATGGTACATACTGTACGCGTGCCAGAACAGCACAAACATGCTGCTCTAGCACAAGTGTGCCTGGGAGGCAGCTGGCACGGGTACGAAATGAGGGAGTGGGGCGGGGTGGGGTGGGGCGGGGCGGGGGGGGGGATGAATATGTGTCAGAAACTGTGAGGAAGAAAGGCCGGGATCTCACAGCACAGGTAGAAGAACGGGAGCTGAAATGCAGGTTGGGTTGAAATACGCACCGTTACCTGGTTACCTGGGCTACAGGTAAACAGAGCTGCCAGCTCCCAGGACAGTCACAGCCGTTTCCTTGTGTTGGTTTTAGAATATGTTTTTTGAAAACATTTTTGAAAGTGTTTTCCCCTCTGAATGCCGCTTTCTTCCTTCATGTCTTTTTTTACCATAACGTGGTGAACAGGCACAAAAGTGCTGTCCACCGGGCTTTGGATCACGTTTGGAGTGTGTGAGCACACAAATGATGAGCTGTATCTCCCCACCTCAGAGGGAGCTTACACACACAGCATAATGACCGGCTGCACACGCTGCCCTGGCTGCTTGCAGTAAACTGCTTATTAATTCCTGCTGACTGGGGGCCCACGTTTGGCAGCGTGCTTTGCAAGCTTTGCATCTTTCCCTCCAGGGCCTGTAAACATTAGCAGCTCTAGTTACAGGGGCCAGGAGAGAAAGTGAAGAGTTAAGTCCACAAACTGTGGGTGCTAAAGAACCGCACACCTCTTAATGACAACCTGAGCACACCTGGGCACCCCTGAGCTCACCTGAGCTCACCTGAGAACATGCTGTGGCAAAGGCCCAGTGGCTGAAATGTTTGCCAGCCCAGGGGTGTGTGTGCCTCTAAACCAGGGGTCTCAAACTCACAGTCCTGGCGGGCCGCAGTGTCTGCTGGTTTTTGGTGTGTGTTCAGCCCTTAAGTGCTTAATTAGTCATTGATTGGCCAGAGTCCACACACCTTGTTTCCAAGGCCTTAATTTGCTGCTGATTGAAAGGAAACCAGAAAAACCTGCGGGCACTGTGGCCCACCAGGACTAGAGGTCACAGATGAGGAACATCCTGCCTACTAAAACCCTCCCTACCTGGACGCTGCTACGGCCCATTATCCACTGCTCTGTGGGGGTCTTGGTCAGACAGGCTTGGGCTACCTGGTCAGGTTGAGTTACCTGGTGAAGTCGATGATGATATCGGCGCGTCCGTGGCTGACCTCAGTGAAGGTGAGAGGGGTGACATCACTCCACACCTGGTTGGCCTCACGCAGGATGCTCCTCACCTTGTCCTTACTCATCTGCCAAGGGAAGCGCACAATCCTGCAGGAGAGAATGCATCTGAGTCACCTCACACAGAGTCACCTGGTCACATGACGTGGTGGCAAGGTTCAGCTCCAGGTACAGCGTTGGCTAAGGGACGTCTCGGCAAGTTTGGGAATCTTGAGTTTTTAAAGGTGCTTTTTTGTCCCATGACAAAGGAGGGTTGTATTGTGTGGAGAGCCCCTTTAGTTGCCGCTGGAGCTTCTTGTTGTGATCTCAAGCCACTTACGGGAGTTTGCAAACAAAGCAGCACCCTTGCTTTGTGGCCTCATCTACTTTTATCTTTTTGGAGCTGGTGTTCTGTGTTCTGCCCATATTCTGTAGTTTTGTTTCATTGTATGCCCCTGTGCTTTGGTTTGTGGACTTTCCTTGCCCTTACTGTTAGTTTATTTACATTACACACTCCATGCCACCTAACCAGACTCGCAGGTCCAAACAGCCCAGCACCCACATCATCTCACAGATCTCCCAATCAAGGCATACTAGGGCTAACCACACCATGCACGCTCCCCTTACATGCACCCCTAACAGGCACCCATTACAGGCACCTCTTACAGGCATATCTATGGAATTGGATTATAGGGGATAGGTATTGAATGGGTTACTTTTTTTTGTCTTTATTTAAAGATCAAAACAGTTTCTGCTTCCTGTGGGGAAGATCATTCCAAAGAGCTTGTGAGCCCTGAAGCTCACAAGGTTTTAAGCTTAGGAATAATAATTATTATGATAATTCTTACTTATAGGTGAGGTCGGTCTTATCCCAGCGGCCCCCAAACAGGACAAATCGCTTCTGGCGCTGCCTCCCCGTAAATGCGCCCCTCTTCTGGGAGGGGTAGTCCGGGACGCCACAGCGGGGTTGGTTCCAGAACTCCGAGCCATTCCCGGGCGGGGCCTCCTTCAGTGTGTCCTGGCCATGGCTGTGGGCGTGGCCCAGCCGCGCCCTCTTCTTTGGGGAGTAGGAGTGAGGCTTTTGGAGCAATCCCTAACACATAGATATGAGCAATCCATCAATGGAGTAATACATTAATCCATCAATTAATAAATGGAGCAATCAATCAATGTATGAACCAATCAAGCAAGCAATCAATCAAATCAACCAATCAATCGATAACAATCAATCAATAGGTCATTATGGAGCATTCAATCAATAAGTTAACTAATCAACCCATCAACTGAACAATCAATCAAAAGCCTTTTAACAATGACTATGCCCACCAAAACAAAAGAGATGTCTACAAATTAATGAAGGGAACCGTGATACCATGGTAACAATAAAATATAAAATATAAAACAAAATACAACAACAAAACTTTTTTTGTTAATTTATCCTTTGTTTATTCAGGAAAAACCCAGGTGAGATTTTTTTATTTTTAATTCATTCATTAGTTATGTTATCCTTCTTATTTCACTCTTTTTTTAATTTTTTATAAATGTATTTCAGATTTCTTTCCCTGTTTTTCCCGTCCTCCGGGATCGAGACACACATTCCTGGTTGAGTGTTCCCACTTCTTTCGAGATGGGAAATCTTCCACAAACTTAACCTTCTCCTCGACGAACTCGTACCGGCTCTCCCTCCCCCCTTCCCCAGAGGCGGACAGCCAAATGCTGCCTCCGGTCGGGCTGACGACCAGGGCCGGTCTGGTAGAGACGCGGGTTTCGATCCGCGTCCCTGACGTGCAGCGCACACCACTCTGAAGCGTGGTGCATTAGACCGCTGCGCCATCCGCCAGGCCCCTTATTTCACTCTTTTCATTTGACTACGGTGGCCAGTTTTAATGTTTTATTGTTTTACAGTTTTATTGCCTTATTTCTTTTTTTCTGCTCCATTGTTTCTTATTATTATTTTTTCTTTTTAACATAAAGCACATTTAGGTGCATCCATTGTATGAAATGTTCTATACAAATAAAGCTTATTATATCTCCATTTCCAGGGGGACTAGGCCAAATATAGAATCATTAGTCCCCAATTTTTCACCCTCCATCAGTACATCACAGCGCATCCCCCAAAACACATGCAGTCGGCTGCTTCTCCTTTTCACTCTGAAGTCAAACAGCCACTGTGCTGGAGGACTGCACTTTTAGTGCAGCTGGTGCAGGCAGATCGCAAGGACCATAACTGGCCAGAGGGGGAGCTAGAGGAGAGAAATACCCTGAAAGCCTCCCTAGGCCACGCTACAGCCAATCAGTGCACTATGAGGAGAGTGCAAATAAAATACTAGCTATTGAAGAAAAGCATTTTTTGTGTTGGGTTTGTGCAATGCATCCAACGTTCTCCGGCTTCAAGGAATAAAATCAGGGTCTGTTTATATTGTGTGTGTGAAATACAATAATGACGACCCACAGCTTCACATCAGCAGGGTTTCCTCAGGGGCCCTCCCCCCACCCCCACCCCACCCCCACCCCCCGCCGCCTTATGCCTTTTCTGTGGGGTATGTCTGAGACAGAATGCAGTTTATAGGATCCAGATAATCTCACACACATTTTCACACTCAATTTCCTCTGAAGAATTTAGAGGAAATAGTTTTGTTAATTGGCTGGGGGCAGGTTGGGGTGGGGTGGGTTGATTTTGGAGGGGGAGTTCACCCCCAGCATATCTCTCTGATCTTCATGTATTACCATTTACTGCATCTCCCGTGGCAACAGAAAAAATGCTATTATTGTTTCCTTATATGTATGTATAGGGAGTGGGGCAAGATTTGGGATATTTTATTTCTCAGCAGAAACAGAAAGTGAAAAACAAGAATGGAGCTGGCAATGGCCTTTACTGAGCTTCTGGTGGTAGAAGGAGGTACTGCTATTTACTCACTGGTGCAGAGTGGTTTGTGCAGTGCTGGATTTTCACCAAAATAAATATTATAGAAAAATCTAACTGTAGGCAATCAGATGGTTGACAGACTGGGCTTAACACTGTGCAGAGAGAACATTACAGGAGGAAAAACATTGATATCTACTTTAAAAACAGATGAGAATCCCCTGTGGTGTCAATCAGCTCTTTTCCCTTTCAGATAGGAGCAAAGGAGAGTCAGCGTGTAGCCAGCAGAATTTTTGGCTGTTAATTTATGTCACGACATGACGTACATAGTTTACATTTTTTCTATCTCATTTACATGTTATATATTTACAGCTGGATATTTCCGGAGCAGTTCGAGGCAAGCCTTGCTCCAGGGCAACAACAGGCGGGAATCGAACGCACTGGGGGAGTCGAACGCAGCGCGCGGTCGCTGTTGCTGCTGACGATAACGCTTTCTGCTCAGCACTTTCCCCGGCTGTCTGTGCAGGTGTGAGTTTAGCCCAGCAGCGCTGAATTTCAGCGTTTCCTCTCCGTGTTGCGCTGTGTTCGGTTTCTTTTATGATCACAAATACTACTCTGTGATTTACCGCGAGGCTGAAGGTGGAGTTTTTTAATGCTTCTTGTCCCCCGGGAGCGGAACTGGCACGTGGGCTAAACGCGCTCATTCGCCACGTTTATAGTACTGCGCTCGCATGTTAGCGGCTGTTGCCTACATCGCGGCTGGGCTCGCTGGGAACTGCAGCCTGAAGACAATGAGGGGCAGGTCCTGACAGAAATGTTCCCTCAGGGTGAGAAGAATGTGTTCAGAAGCACCAGGTATGAGGCTTTGGGGCTTCACTTTCCCCTACTCAACACAGTTTCCAGCAAGAATAACACAAAAAAGTAATTTGTACTGAACAGGCCTGGCTGCTTTTATCCACAATTTATGTTTCCCATGACTGCCCCCAACCCACCCCGCACCCCCCACCAGACTGCATGAACGCTAATATGCAAAACATGAACATTCAATCAAGTGGGAATATGGCATAAAGTGTGAAAGCATTTCACAAAGGGCCGGGGGGCATCTGCACCCCCGCAATCACCCAGCCCCTCAGTCAAGTCCAACTAGGACACTCCCCCAAATGTCAAATCCCAGACAGCAAACCTGACATGTATGGCAGCATGAAATACAGCCACTTCAAACACATAGCATACATACACATGACTCTCGTATGACACGCATGACTCTCTGTACGATGCTAGTTAAGTAGTTAACAAGCTGAATCAGGTATACTGGTGGTGGAATTGAACAAACACATGGACCGGCTGCGCGTGTCGAGGAGAGGTTTGGGAACCACTGCACTAGCGGACAGTCGAGGCGAGGATCAACTGCTGAGAGAAGGCAAAAGAGTTGTTGAATGGCAAACGCTGTAGTGCCGATTTGTGAAACACTGGTGTGCCAGCTCTTTGCACTTGTTTGCCCGAGAGCGCAAACGAGCAGTCAGCCACTGCTTCTTTTTCACCACCAGCTGCGCAGTCACAGCTGGAACAGCTGGAGTTGCTACTGAGCGGCAGGGCGAAAGGGGGGAAAACCCTGCAGACTCAAACCCTCCGCTTCCTTGGCGACGCTACAGCCAATCGTGTGCCAAAAAAAGGCGGGAAGATGGAAGAGGCGAACACCAAGCAAAGACTCCTACCTTTTGGTAGCATTTGACCGAGACTGACAGACTGCATATATCCCGCTGCATAAGTGGGTCAGGTGTAAAACTATATGCCTAATAACCTGCTGCTGGAAGATGGAGCCCCCAGCAACTGAGCACATATTCGCCGTGTTTCCTGCTGAGGAATGAGGAAACAAAGGGAATCACATGAGCATGAGGATGTTACAGAAGCTGTCCCCATGCCCACAGCAGATGAAAGGAGCCAATACCTGCTGTACAGTGAGCTGCAATTACCCGTGCAGGCGTGTGCTTGTTCGGGCTTTGCGGCTCACCCCCGGATTGTGCTTGGGAACGTTTCTCCCGGCACTTTGCATAAACCACCGCTGACATGGGATTGATAGGATCCCATTAACGGTGCCCCCCACCTCCACGCACAGTACGTACTCCCGCACCGCCCTCTTCTTTAGCGGGTTCCCAGGAATGCCAGCTTAACCCCTTCAGTTGCCTGTCAAGCTCCATGTGACTCTGCCAGACGTGGTCAACTACAACAGCACAGCCTCCCTCGGGTTGAGCAGCATAAATAAGATCCTGGCCTCATGGGCATGGGCTGTGCTGCGTTCTGGTGCAGAACCCAGACGGAGGTTAGATTTCGACCTCAAGCACTGATCCTCAATTCAAACCCTCCCACAATGCAGGTGACGGAAGGGGTGAGGGATAAGAATTAAAACCATTTGTGAATAACTTTCACTGGGATGTTCTGGTATAAGTCTTTTTGGGCTTCTCACCTCTCCTGCTCTTCGCATGTCTGTCCAATAATATTTTCATAACTCTTTTGTGCAAGTAAACAACAACAATAAAAACAGCAAGAGGTGCAATAACTGATCCAGGATCAGCTTTCCATGGCAAGACTATTTCTTTATTTGAATAGTTTGTTTACATTTTTTGTCTTATTCAGAAAGCACTTTGAGTGCCTTGTATGAAGTGTTTTATAAATAAAAATATATTATTATCATTATTATTATTATTATTACTATACACACAATGAAGGTAAGGTAGGTTCAAGGTTATACAACAGCCATATATCCACCTGGAAACCATACCTGTCACCTGTAACCCCTCCCCCTTCTTTAGGGCACTTCCCAGTTTGCTGACAGGTGTGCTGTTGAGATGACGCAGTGATTGATGTATCTCAGAGTTTAGCCAGAGCTGAGGAAGGCTTGCTGAGACCGAAAGCCATCATCACGCCTTTACTTGATGATGAAGATGTGTGGCCAGGTTTGCACCCATCTGAGCTCTTATTTCTGAAGTCCTGCCTCTTCCATATTCCCGTCACTTGCATCAGAATTTTTGATAGCTTGATAGCTCATATGTTGATTGGCATGTTATTTTGCGTGTATTGCTGGTGTGGTGTTGCCGCCGTGTGGTTAGCGTGTTTGGCATGTTGTTGTCATGTTCTTGACGTGTTTTTTGGCATGTTGTTGGAGAAAACCTCTCTCCAGCAATGTACAGGAGCACACTGGCTATCTGCTTTCTGTTGCTTATGCTGCGTCAGCAAACAGACCGGTTTGTTACGCAGGTCTACAAGCCAAATGACTTGTCTCTACCTGCATAATCGCTCTCTCTCATGCACCAATATCTGGAAGAAAAGCATCCCATGGATGGACAATGCCACAGGTTGACTATATTCTGACTCATTCTATCTACAATACAAACGGACTATTCCACAAATGTACACTACCACAAAATGACTGTACCACGCTACACAACCGACTCACAACACCACATACTGACTATACCACAAAACTGACAAACCCAGAGACTGACTATACCACAGATTAACAATATCACATAGAGATTGACACTGCACTCCTTTTGTTATCACTGGGTCAAAGTAACTTGAAAATAACTTGAATAACCTAATATGTTTAGTTATATATATATGTCCCTCGCGTGTTACATCGAACACTTGGGTGTCTGCTTTAATGCAACGTGGTTGTGCGGTTGTAAAGCAATAGAAGCGGAGTGGGAGCTCATCTGATGAGATTAAATGCGGCTGGATTTGCATCGATGTTGGCACGAGCAGTAAACCGCTCCCGGGAAGCACTACTAGAGTTTCCTGCTCCGCGGGACCACCACAGAATGGCCGCGCGTTTTGTCTGTAATTCTTCTCCGGCAAATTTCAATCACGATCAGCACTCAGCAACCGAGCACTCAGTTCGTGCCCGGAACCCTCGCCGTGCGCGTGCACTGCATCAGGTTTTGCTGAGGGGCGTACGGAGCGGGCAGTGGCGGAAACGTAAGAGGACTGCACATATTTTTTGTGTATACTTGTACCACGTTTGGCTAATAGGCGGAGGTAGCAGCAGCTACGTAGAGAAAGGCTTCCTTATTGGCCTTGTAAGCGGATGCGATTTTGGCGTTGACCCAAGGCAAGGTCCAGCGCGCGAGGAGCCGAGGCGCTCCACCACCGGCCGCAAAAATGTACTTAAATAACTCGCGCTCGCGAGTAGTACGCTCGCGCCCCAGGCAGCCCTCTGAATGAAGACGATTAAATCAAATATCTGCACACCTGAATGAGGGTAATGAGGCCCCGTTTTGCCTCGAGTTATAACAAGTTGTCAATGGATAAAGTAGGCTTCTAATCCTGAATGAGTCTTGTACAATTACTCACCGCTAAACGGTTGTTCTGTATTGTTCAGACATACATTATAGGACAAAGTAAATAATTTCACAATGAATCCTTTAGAAACATTGGAAAAGGTGAAAGTGACTATTAAAAGAAAATAAATAATAACAAAAAATTCCGCGGTCAAAGGAACGATTTATTCTCGGTGCGTTCCACTCAAAGAAAGAGCTCGGATTGCCCGTGCAAAAAACGACACTGCAAGGATTGGTCTCCTGTGCAGCACCTGCGGCGCACGCACTGAATCCCGTCATTGTGTCAGCAAAGGCACTGTCAGTCCCCCTGTCGCTCTAGCTCTGCTAACGTATACCTTTGTTGCAAGCCAGTTTCTTTCTGTTTTGCTATTACAAAGTCAGTGTCAGACAGTGTTTTCGTAGGCCAATGCATGCTCGGTAAATGAGATTTCAAATATTTATCCCACTTATTGATCTATGGGAACGCTCTCAGTAGGCAAATAAAGCCTACGTTTATATTTATTCAGTACAAGTCAGTCAAATGTGAAAAAGTGATTGATCTTAAATTCGAATAGTCCTGGTAAGTTGTGCAAGTTCACAGAATTACCCAGAATTACGCCGACTGACCTCTTTCCAAAAGATGGAAAACAAACACGGTGTAAACTTCAATGACACGTAAAAATGGCACCACACCATGTACAAATATTTTCATACATCACAGTTTTTTTTTCTTCTAAATGCTATATCATATGTCTCTCATATCCCATTACACATGTGGGAGATGCGTGACTTCAACTCCTTTGGGGGTCCCGTGTGTCCCTTCCACACGCTCAAACGTGCAATCTGTATAACTATGAATTAAAGGCACGGGATGTCTGCTACTCCAGCTGACTGGCCAGATGCCCCAGTAAGCATGTGGAGGTCTCGATCCAGCATAAGACGCTGAAATTCCCACTCCATAAATATAACATTACAGCGAACGAGAGCGCTTGGAATTTCCAAGATGAATAAGTACTCACCGCAGCCGCTTTGTGTCTGACGGAAGCTTTTCCCTCGGGTACTGGCACGGAGTAAACGTAAAGGAAGAAGTGCAAGGCGAAGGCGCTGGATAGAAGCCGAGGAGCCCGCATCATCCTCGAAGACTCGAGACTGACACGCAGAATACCAGAGCGCGAGAGCAAAGCGTGGGAGCGGACAATAGTGCTCACTGACTGCCGCGAAACCAGTGACTGTGGCAGAGGTGTCCTGCAGTGGATTTTATACTCCCTGATTTCTTTGTTCGGTTTCTTCAAATTACACTTCTTTATTGGCAGGAGAGATAATTTCACCCGCTCCCACGTGATTTAACCCCTTCGCTGCCTGCACGAGAAAGCGCGCAACAGGGGTAAAACACCGTATAACTACGGTCTACACCGCCTTATCGTTCTGCTGATTTGTCAGTACAAAGGTAATTACCACCAATGCTTTGAAATGGTATGTTCAAAGAAGAATTATGATAATGAGCTCACATTTTATGGAAACTACAGTGGGTATAAAAAGTATTCACCCCGCTTGGCATTTTTCCCATTTCTTTTTCTTACTTAATGGAATCAAAATTAATTTAATTGGGATTTACTGCCACCGATCAACACAAAATACTCTACAATGTCAAATAAAGAAAACAAATCTAAAGCTTTTAATTAATGACAGATAGCTGATTACATAAGTATTCACCCCCCCTTGACTTAATGCTTGGTAGATGCACCTTTAGCTGCAATTACAGCTGTGAGTCTATTTGGGTAAGTCTCTATCAGCTTTGCACATCTGGACATTGCAATTTTTGCCCATTCTTCTTTACAAAATTACTTTCCTATCAGGTTGTATGGGGACCAGTGGTGAACAGAAATGTTCAAAATTTCCCACAGATTCTCAATGGGATTGAGGTCTGGGCTTTGACTGGGCCACTCCAGAACATTTTTGTTTTTAAACCACTCCAATGTGGCTTTTGCTGTATGCTTTGGTTCATTGTCCTGCTGGAATATAAATCTTCTCCCAAGTCCCAGATCTCTTGCAGACTACGTCAGATTTCCTCCCAAGATTTGTCTATATCTTGCTTCATCCATTCTTTAAAAATATATATTTTAATGTTTCAGATTTTTTTCCAGTTTTTCTCCCAATGTGGTAGCTAATTATACCCTCTACTTCTTTCGATTTGCCCTCCCCACACTAACTCACCAACCGTCACTATGGGGCAAACTAATTCCCTGAGGCAAGCTCGTACCGGCTCACCCTCCCCCCTCCAACTGAGGCGGACAGCCAATCGCCGCCACGACTGGACTGGCGCAGTCGGGCTTCGAACCGTAGCTGCAGTAGGCAACGTGCATTACGGGCGAATGCTTTGACCATTACGCAACCTGAGGCCCCTGCTGCATCCATTTTGACAAGTTTTCCAGTCCCTGAAGCAGGGAAGTATCCCCATAGCATTAGGCTCTCGCCACCATGTTTCACGGTAGGGATATTGTCCATGGGATGATGCGCAGTTTTAGGCTTGCGTCAAACTACGCCTGACGTTGATGCCAAAAGGTTCAATCCTGGTCTAATCAGACCATAGAATCTTCATCCACTTAGTTTGAGAGTCTCCCACATTCCTTCTGGCAAACTATAGGTGAGTTTTCTTAACTGGTCTTTATGTTTTAAATACAAAATAAACATATGTATATGCATTCGTTTTGCATACACTATTATCCAGAGCGACTTACAAAATACTGCATATAGCCTAGTTGCCGATGGCACGACGAAGATCAGTGTACATGCATCAGTAATATGCAGTAACATATTCCAAACAAAGTGTTAGGCCTATTTGTAAAACTGGTATAATAACAATATCGGCACGCACCCGTACCATAGTCAAGAAGACGAAGTCAAGTGTAAAGGTTCTGCATTCATCACAACGTGTACACCAATAATTTAAACAACAAAGGGAGCGTCACAACAGCCGTGTCAGCGCAAGACGTTTCAGAAGTTTGCAGGCGCAAAAATAATAAAGGTTACCGGTTTCTCACAGGGCGTAAACACACCATGAACAAAAACATTCTACAACTATTTGAACACATATTCAGCGAGTGTTTTCACTTTCGATGCCCAAAAGTACTTATTTAGCGCCACCTGGTGGCTTCAGAGGTCGTGTGCATAGAGGTGCTGTTGTATTTCGCTTAAATATTTACTAGGGTACTGGGAAACATGAAAAATTATCCCTTTGTCTTTTTAAGTGTGTCTTTGGTTGCTACAATGAGACCAATTTTCTCACTATCGTTTGATGGCTTTGTGTGTGTGTGTTTGTCTTCTAAATAGCAATTCGTTTATGCAGTAGGCTACACAACCTAACTACATGTAACCTTAAGAGTTCCATTAAGACATTGGTCAAGTCTCCAATAAAGCAACTCACCACAGGATGATCACATTCCATCCCAGAAATTAAATTAGCTTAACAAAGACTTTCTTTTTAAATTGGCTTACACTAAAGCATGATTTCCGTATACCTTTGATGTATATCCGCCATGGCTTGAGTTTGTTGTCTTTAGCCGTACCCGCATCCTGTTACGGTCATGGTTATCTGTGCAGGGGTCTGTGCGACGCGCTGAATCGCTGCTCGGGGTCGTGTCGTTTCCTGACGGTAATTGTTGGTGTTTATGTCAGCTGATCAGACCCCCGGAGGCCATCGGAAAGCAGGGGCACTGCCAGTTACAACAAAGCGAGGCAGCCAGTAACCAGCGGAAGACCCACTTAAGGTCAATTATTGGCACAAGTGAGCGGTCAAGCACGGACGCATGCTATCCGGTCGTGACGGCAGGCCTGGCAAGAGAATGCTTTTATTTTTGGTAGAAGAACCGCGTTAAAAAGCTGAGCTGTCTCAAACCATCTTGTGACACTCATCCGAACGAAGCACGTCTCTCGGGAGCCAGGTATTAGAGAGAGCAGTGGGCAAAAATGCCCTTTGTTGGAGAATCCCCTGCCGAGAAGTAAAATTCATATTTTACATTCTATATTTACCCAAGAGCGTATCCAGGACCAGCTCATGCGACCCTCGAGTCCCTACACCAGACATTATTTTAACGAATAAAATATTGCTTTTATCAAGGCAATGTGACGGCTAACAAAAGGGTAAAGCATTGGACTTTGAACCTGAAGAGTGTGGGTTCGATTAACCAAGTAAAACCTTTTAGATATTCCTCTGCACAATGTACAACACAACATAGAAAAATTCAGACAACAATTCACATAAATAGTAAAGGCTTTGTACAAAAAACACACGATTCACATATGCAGAATTCAGATGATTTTTTCATAAGCAATTATGTGGTGAAAGCAATCCTTTTTTCCTTAGTGCGTTTGTTTCAAGAAATTCCTGGGATTGGCCAGACAGAACGGGACACGGGGTGAGGTTGCAGGTTCAATTGGCCCGAGACTCCGGAGGACCCCCCCTTGGGCCAAAACAACACCATCGATTGCACCTTGCACACCCTGCCTTAGACCCGCCGAGCAATCAATACTCCGGTGGTACCTGTGACAGCCATAATGGAACACACCTGTTTCCCAAGTGCTCACACCTGGGTGCCATTTCACAGGCAAAGCGAGTTCACTTTTGATTTATTACTTATGTACTCAAAAGACCTCGATATCCAGGGTGAGTTATGAAGTGGAGTCTTCTCTACATAGTCTAATATTAAATCATTCATGCAGGATTTTTATTAAATTTTGTATGTTTCTATTCGTGTCCAGTTTGGAATGCCCAATCGTAACCATAACAGGCTGCAGTGTAGTATAATGGTTAGGGAACTGGACTTGTAACTTAGAGGTTGCAGGTTTGATTCCCAGGTGGGGCACTGCCGTTGTTCCCTTGAGCATCATAGTTAACCTGAATCGCTTCAGCTGTATAAATGGATTGTATGCAAAGAAAATGTGAACTGTGTATGTTGCTCTGGATAAGAACATCTGCTAAATGTTTAAACATGTAAAATGTAACCATGCTTTGACATGGTCAGGATCCCACCTCAGAGGGACGTGCAACTCAGGACCCACTGTAGGTTACCTGTATAATAATGCTTTGTGATGTCAGGTGTGTACGCGTTCATGTGCATGTGTGTGTTTTTGTGTTTGTGTTTGTGTTTGTGTATGTGCGTGCTCATGTGTTTGTGTGTGTATGTGTTCATGTGCACACATGTTGGCTATGTGTGTGTTTGTGTTTGTGTATGTACGTATGTGCTAGTGTGTGTGTGTGTGTGTGTGTGTGTGTGTGTGTTTTTTGCTTCACCCATGAGGGAAAATAAAGTTATTGAAAATAAATTGTTATCATTATAAACATTGAGGCAGGGTCCCGAGTGGCACAGCTCTGGTAAAGGCACTTGTTCTAAGTGCAGGTTAACCACTGCAGCCGGGGTTCAAGTCAAAGCTGCGCCAGCCCGGCTCTGGCCAGGAGTTACGTTTGAGGGCGGCAATTGGCTGTCCGCCCCAGGGGGAGTGGGGAGGGAAGCTGGAAAGCACATCCGGAATGTTGGACCGCTGAGGGGCACAGCTGTCCCTATCTGCCCCCACCATGGGTGGGGGAGGGTAGGGGTGTGTGTGCTCTTAGTCAACACCAGCTGTTTTTATTTATATAATTATTTGCTCATTTATTTGATTATATTGGATTCTTGTCCCCTTTTCTCGCATTTGGAATCACAGCTGTTTTTATTTATTTGTCCTTTATTTAACCAGAAAGTGTGCTGCTGCTCCACCCCACACCTGGTGAAATACTACACTTTAATAACCATTTAGACCGCAGTAAATATCTCATTGAAAATTCTCGGGGATCAGCAGGACTGTTTTCAAATTTTACTGAGCATCTAAAACAGAGGTACTCAACTCTCAGTCCTGAGGGCCACAGTGATGGCAGGTATTTGTTCCAGCCGAGCACTGACTACACCCGATGTCACTGTTTAGTATACACCCTTGGTTTAAGAGGTGAGCTCATTGATATCAGGTGGTTCAGTTGATTGGCTAGACCAAATACGTGCAGCCACTGCATCCCGTAGGACCAAGCGTTGACTAGGTTGGATCTAAAGAGTTAAAGTATGTATTCAACCCATACAGTGGATCCCTGTTGACCCCCCCAACAATGGATGGACTTTCAGGAAGTGAGACACAGGAAGAGGTGTTCATTGAGTTCTCATAGCCAATGAAATGTACTTCAGAAATCCTGAAGCTCAAATTGAAAGCTGTCACCCTTTTTCGACACGTCCAATTAGATGGTTAAGCTGAGGGCTTGTCTGAGTATGAGACTAATGCATCTGTAACTGACAGCTAATCTGTGCACAGGTGATCTACTCTGTGAATCAACAATTATTTTTGTGAGCATAGTACTTCCCTGTGTCCATGCAAAATATACCTTGAGTTCATTTCCACCAATTTCCACCCTCCTGTTCTGCCTGACAGAACTCAACTGGAGAACTAACTGTTCTGTAATTCATCAGTATCATCAAGATCAGCTGTCAATATGCAATTGTTCACACCTCACCTCAGTGGCACAGCCAATCGGCAGGCCAGCTGTGAGGGAGAGGTCTCTGACAGTCTGTGATACTTGTGGAACCTAAGCCCAGCTCTCGTGCCTGGTGAATTACCCACAATCTCTGAGCTCTCAGATTAAGTGTGTGAAGATTCCAAACTATTTTTTTGAGAGAGCTTCAGGGGCACGGTTGATCGAATGTGTCACTTTCACCAGTCAAGTTTCAGGGAGTTTCACTGGGTTGTCTTGATTGTCACACTCATACACACACTCACACATACACACACTCGCTCACATGCACACACATACACTCACACACATACGCACACACATACACTCACACACATACACACACTCACTCACACATATACACAAACACTCACACATATTCATATACACACACACAGACACACACAGACACACACACACACACACACACACACACACACTATAAATACTTGCTGTTCGTAGTAAGGAGAATCATGGGCTCTGCTCTCTGCAGTTTGTGTTTGTATTTGAGCTGCTCCCATAAAATATCAGTTTTCACCTTAAACATTGACATCATCCTTTACAACCACACAGATTTGTCTATTCATTTAACAGGACATGGATTCATTTTTTGTGTGGAAGAGGAAATCATAGATTTGGCAAAACACAACATAATCACCTGGGAAATCTGAGACAGAAAAATAAACCTGTTGAGGCGCTAAATTCTGGATTCAATTTAGAATTACCTTTCCTCAGGCTAGCGGTAGCGGCGAGTGCCATTACTGTCGTTGCCATCGGGAACCATGCCATCAGTCTGTCAGTGTGTGTGTTCTTTAGTGTGCCAGTCAGTTAGTGTGTCCGTGAGTGTGTCAGTCAGTGTGTAATTCAGTCAGTGTGTGCTCTTTAGTGTGTCAGTCAGTCAGATAGAGCGTCAGTGAATTGGTTGGGGACAGTACTTAGGGACTGTAGTACTGTGTGTGGCCTGTAGGGTGTAAACTAGTAACTGACTCTGTTGGTTGCTTTTGATTCTTATTTTTAAGCTACCAGGTGATATTCTCACTGCTCACTTTTCTAAAGACATCAATTTATCTAATAAAAGTCATCTAAAAGTTCAGTAAAATAGTATATAGTTCAGCTTAATGTTCAGCAGAAAAACAGCTAGGTGATCATATTAAGATACGTAGTGTGTTTGTGTGTGTGTGTGTGTGAACTGCTATGCTAAATGTTTTGTGTGTGTGTGTGTTTGTGCACTGCTATACTAAATGTGTGTTCGTGTTTGTGTGTGTGTGCACTGCTATACTAAATGTTTGTGTGTGTTTGTGCATGTGTGCACTGTTATACTGAATGTGTGTGTGTGTTTGTGCACTGCTATACTGAATATGTGTGTATGTTTGTGCATGTGTGCACTGCTATACTAAATGTTTGTGTGTGTTTGTGCGTGTGCACTGCAATACTGAATGTGTGTGTGTGTTTGTGCACTGCTATGCTAAATGTGTGTGTGTGTGTGTTTGTGCGTGTGCACTGCTATACTGAATGTGTGTGTGTGTGTTTGTGCGTGTGCACTGCTATACTAAATGTTTGTGTGTGTTTGTGCATGTGCACTGCTATACTAAATGTGTGTGTGTGTGTGTGTGTGTGTGTGTGTGTGTGCATGTGCACTGCTATACTGAATGTATGTGTGTGTGTGTGTGTGTGTGTGTGTGTGTGTGTACTGCTATACTAAATGTGTGTTTGTGTTTTTGAGTGTATGTGCATTGCCATACTAAAGGTATGTGTGTGTATGTGTTTGTGTGTGTGCGTTTGGTATGTGTTTCAATGAGGTCATTATTTTCAGGGAAATCGTTAAAATAGCAGAGATGTTTTTTGGGGGAGCGTGTAATTATGTCTGAGATAGCCTTCGGAGCTCAAAAACATTAACTATCCCCTCTGCTTCTCTTGTTCTCTTTCTCCAAAATTCAATAAGTTGTAATATTTCAACATTGTAGTTCTTTTCTCAAGAGGGCCTCTTTGATTTTGTTCAGGTCACCTTTGACACTATAACACCAGGGATTACATTACGTACAGCAGGATAGAAATTAAAGTGGGTCTCTAGGTGTTTGACAGGATAAAGAGTCTTCAAAGCATCAAATCGCTCTTATACATATGAAGACTGACCTGGTGGTGAAATCTGAGGTCAAAACTGTAGACGAGTAAAGAGCCCCCTTCTCTCCTTCCACAATTCTGCCCCACAACCCCAAAAATACCCAGAGGAACAGATGATGGTAATAATGTTCAAAAAGAGAGGAGAGGAAAGAAAGGAAGGAAAGAGAGAGATGAAAGAGGGAGAGAAGAGGAAAGAGAGAAAGGAAAGGGAAGAAAGAAGAAAAAATAACAGATGACGGTAATAATGTTCAAAAAGGGAGGAGAGGAAAGAAAGGAAAGGAAAGAGAGAGGTGAGAGAGAGAGGAGAGGAAAGAGAGAGGATTTACAGCTTTTTACCGTGGAAGCTGCGCTGAGGCCCTGCGCATCTCGCATCAAACCACAATAGAGCGTTTCATGTGCCCAGGTACCACAGAGAAACGCAGTAAAGCTGCAGCCTTCCTGTGGCTGCTGGCTCACCACCGTCACCTAACTCATCGCATAAACGCTGAACTAAGGACACAGATCTTCCTCCTTCTTCCTCCCTCTCCCTCCCTCCCTCCCTCCGCATGGCGGTGTGTATGCAGGGAGGGGGCGAGCAAGCTGCAGATTGAGGTCGCCCTCGATAAAGATCGGCTCTGACAGAAAGACCGTAGCTGTTTTTCCCTTTTTGATGCCAGAGTCAGACACTTTCAATAAAGCAAGCTGCCCGCATGCCTGCTGAAACTCAAACCAGACCCTCTCTGCCGTCCCCCACGATAGCCCCCGCCCGCCTGCTAATGACCACAAGAAAGGGCAAGAAAGGGGGGTTCAGTGTTGCTGGTGGCTCTCAGCTGGAGAGGTGTTGCATCATTACTGAAGCTTGCTTGTTATGGTGGTGATGGTGGCTGGATCACAGAGGCTGTGGGCCGTCTGATTGGCCCACAATGCTGCTATGGGTCATGTGATTGGCCCACAGTGTGTTCAGTTGTTTGGACTGTCTCTATAGAGCTCTGGAGGCCTGTCCAAGCAAGCCTCACGTGCTATGAATGTGGCTGTTAATTTGTTTTGTTTTGTTTTTGCTGTTAACGTGTTCAAAAATACATGCGCTTATATTTTTAATTTTGTCATGTATTCACACGAGTCTGCTACTCTCAGATCTCACTGGAGAAAGAGAAAATCCAAACGGCTGAAAACGATGAAACAATGACATCTGTAAGCTGTTAGGGGTGTGGGCGGCTCCAGCTCCCCTCCCCCGCCCTTCTACCCTCATCACTGTCTGTTTTGTATCCATTTAGAATGCGTAGTGGAGACGTTGTGTAGCGGAGGGGAAAGGATTCAGAAAGGCATTTGCTGTTTCTAATTGGCTATCAAACAGTTAACGGATGATTATGTATGCTGCGGTCTGTCAAAAGTTCAACCCCTTTCAAAATTTGTTATACAAAATATATGGGCAAAGCTGCATAAAAATATCAGGTAACCCTCTTCGCCATCCATCAACATATGAGCCCCATTGAAGATCCATCAGCTCAATCCATTTTATTAGCTCAATGTGTTTTTGACAGATGCAAAATCTCTGTGTGACTGCGGCCTAAGGATTTTTATTTTTTTAACCTCTTTGTTTGTGTTTGTTCTGGGGTGGGCGGAGTGATGGCTGTATACATTTTTTGTGGTTTTCTGTCATGCTCTATCTGAGGACATGGGATATGTGATTAGCTGTGTTTTTCTCATGTCTGAATTTTGCCAATAAAGGGGGTTTTAAATCTCTAAATCTCTCTCTCGCTCCCTCATTCTCTCCCTCTCTCTCTCTCCCTCCTCACCCCCCCACCCTCTGTTCTCATGAGGCAGTATGTTTACAGGAGGTAGTAACCTCCGGTCACTAGGGGGTTTAGGTTTAGGGTCGTTATTCAGTCTGTCCCCCCAAGCCGCCTTTGTGAGCCAGTCCTTCAGGAATGCACCGTGGTCACCCCCCTCACTGCCCTCCCCCCGAGCTGATCCTAATAATGTCTGGCGGCAATGGCAGAAAATAATTCTGGGTCAAAGGTGAATCTGTGTTAAAGGGTTCTCGCATCCCCTGAGTGTACCTTTATCAGAACCAGGCTTGTGTCTGAGTCCAGCTGAAGCACGAGTCCCGTGGTCCAAATCCTGACCGTGCCAGTGCCGACTGACCCGCTGGATGAGCCTCCAAGCAGCCCCTATTCAGTACTCCTGTGTGAGGAGGTGGTGGCTAGATATCGCGCCAAGAAAAGATAAAAGAAAGAAGCAGGGTGATGCATGATTGGGGGTAGTGTCGCCCATGGCCGGGGTATCCCCTGTCTTACTGTGCGTTAGGGACTTCTCTGGTCTCATCGTGCGTTAGGGACTTCTCTGGCCTCATTGTGCATTAGGGAGTTCTCTGTTCTCATAGTGCGTTAAGGACTTCTGTGGTCTCATTGTGCGTTAGGGACTTCTCTAGTCTCATCGTGCGTTAGGGACTTCTCTGTTCTCATTGTGCGTTAAGGACTTCTCTGACCTCATTGTGCATTAGGGAGTTTTCTGTTCTCATAGTATGTTAGGGACTTTTGTGGTCTCATTGTGCGACAGGGACTTCTCTAGTCTCATCGTGCGTTAGGGACTTCTCTGTTCTCATTGTGCGTTAAGGACTTCTCTGACCTCATTGTGCATTAGGGAGTTCTCTGTTCTCATAGTGTGTTAGGGACTTTTGTGGTCTCATTGTGCGACAGGGACTTCTCTAGTCTCATCGTGCGTTAGGGACTTCTCTGTTCTCATTGTGCGTTAGGGACTTCTCTGGTCTGCGTAGTGGCTGGCTGCATGCATTTCGGAGATTGTGCACACTAGTCAGCACATTCCTCCCCATTCCCCCTCCCCAAACCCCCTGAATTTACGGAAGACGTTGCAGCTCTGGGATGGGCTCACGACTGCAACTATGCATTCCAAACTGAGCGAAAAAGAGGATAAAACGATGTTCAAAAGCACACAAGAAGAAAAACAAACAAGGGTGGTGTTTAAGGGCGCCTCGTACCAATCTTTAAATCATCCGTGTGGCTGATCCCGTTCTCCGCTCGCCCGGGTGTACACAGGCCAGATCCACAGGCAGTAAACACTGTTTAGTCTGCAGGGAGCCTGCACAGCATCGATTCAGCATGACCCCCTGTGGCGCCCCTGTCATCCCTCTTAAAGATACACTCCGTAATTCTGTCTCCGAAAATCCTTTTTTCCTTTACAGCTGAGGCAGCGACTCAAGTGTGTACACAAACCAGAGAGGCTGATGAGTCAGTGCCCTGCTAACCCCACTAACCCCAGCGTGTGTGTCATGCCAATTACATTGCCCTTTCTTCCAGTCCTCTGAACCCTGTGCCATGCCACCCACAACGTCGGGCCCTCCGTGCCAGCCCCAAACGCAGAGTCACCTCTGTGCATTCATTACTCCACCGCTACTCAAGGTTTGTTCCATCACCACCCCATCACCCCATTGGCAAAAGTGAAGGCACACTTGAGATTGCTCTGACTGTGCTCCCCAATAATCACTAATCAATCATTCGGGAGAGTGTAGACACGCATGCCAGCCACCACTTACATTTTACATGACATTTTAAGCATTTAGCAGACGCTCTTATCCAGAGTGACTTACATGATGTGCATTAATACATGGTAGACATACACTTCTTCTCACACTGCAGTCTGCAAGTTAAGCAGACGTGCGCCGAGGGAAGACACTTCATGCACAGCTTTAAACAGGCAGACAGTGGGTCATTGGTGTGCGACAAGATATGGACAACCCAGTCAATTGAATCCCTCCCTCCCTGGGTGACGCCACCGCCAATTATGTGTTGCCCTGCAGGGCTGCTGGCCACAGGCGGCACTGCCACAGTCTGGATTCGATATCAGACACTAGAACAGTGTCTTCACAGGATGCAGATAGTGGGGCTCATCCACACACTAGAATGGTGTCTTAACAGGATGGAGACTGTGGGGCTCATCCACACACTAGAACAGTGTCTTAACAGGATTAAGACTGTGGGGCTCATCCACACACTAGGGCTTAACAGGATGGAGATCCATCCACACACTAGAACAGTGTCTTAACAGGATGCAGACTGTGGGGCACATCCACACATTAGAACAGTGTTTTGACAGGATGCAGACCGTGGGGCACAACCACACACTAGAACAGTGTTTTAACAGGATGCAGACCATGGGGCTCATCCACACACTAGAACAGTGTTTTAACAGGATGCAGACCATGGGGCTCATCCACACACTAGAACAGTGTCTTAAGAGGATGAGCCACCCAGCAGTCCCTATTCAGTATTCCTGTGTGAGAGGATAATGGGCAGAAGCCTCGCTAAGAAAAGACAAAAGACCAAGAAGCAGGGCTGGGTTCAGTCAGAATTCATCCTCCACTTTAACTCACACATAAGTGCTAGTGCTACCTTTGTTCTTTCGCAAACAAGAGTGTGGCGAATTACTGTCGCTGATCGCTGGAATTGTCATAATATGTTTTTGAAGGAAAAAAACATCCCATAATTCATGTCTACATTAAGGACAAATGCTGATGGAATCCAGGCCACAGACAGGCTCCAGTTGGAGCTGAACTAGGCGGGGCCAGGGAGGAAACGATTATATTTTTTTCACTGTGTGGATGAAATATTACTGTCTCGCCCTCAAACAAACACATCAAGACTGTGCCATTTTCCATCAAACAACTTCTTAGACAGTTTTTGCCTCAACACAAATTGTAATTGTAATTTTTAATGTCTGATCTTGAATTCATCTCTTTTGGGGGTGATGGGGTGGGGGTGTTTCTCTGTGGTAGGTAGCCACCACCTCTGAGTCTCTTAATCAGCGAGATCTTCAGTAGATATTTCAAAGCCTGTCTGAGATTTGCTGTGTCAGCATGTTTATACTGCCTCCCTTGAGCAAGACTGTTTTCCATTCTCTGTGCTGAGGACCCCGTGCAGCTGGCTATCAAACTCCCCGATAAACAAGCCATAAATAAGAGATCTTTTTGTGTTTCTTTATTTGAACAAAAGGCATAATTGCTACGTTTATAGACTCTGCTCTGTGCCATTTTTCATGTCATGCTGAAAGACTCAAGAGAATGTCCTATGATCTAAGCACAAGTAGGAAATAGGAATGTAATATTATACAGATGCCGTACAAAGTAGGGTTGCCTTTGACTATTGTTGGAAATTAAGTTTGGCTCAACAGCAGATTGTCACAATACACAATCTATTGATTAAAAAAACATTGACAATTTGTTTTTAATGGTGATGCTGTGTTTTTCTGTCAATGCTAAATTCTGTGTTTAACAACACTCCACTGCACCACAGTAGCATTGCATCAAGTTAATACACATACAGCTACTGATAGCACATGCCCACTCAAAAAACGTACTTTTGGTATTCCTTCCCTGGTGAGAAAGCACTGCATTTCTTATTGTAGGCCGTTGGGTGGAGTTGGATGAAACTGTAGCTACAGACGCATCAATAAGCTGGTGGTCTCCGAGCGCCACCAAGTGGTCTTTGGGACAATTGCAAATGGTTTAAACCTCTCGCCTGGCCCCAGCTGTGCTGTTTGTACTGTACTGACTGTACTGTTTTATTTGGAACATCTATTCCGAAAAGCTAAACTAGCAGATTATGAACATTCGTTCCAGTTTTAAGGGAGATTGGTGGACGCTTCATTTTTAAAATCTCATCTTTCATCTCTCTGGCAGCATATACAGTGCTCTCCAGAATTATTGGCACCCTTGGTGAAGATGAGCAAAAAAGGCTATGAAAAAATGTATTTGTTGTTCATCAGCTTGATCTTACACTCAAAATATGAGAGAAATCTAGCCTTTAATTGAAGGAAAGTTATTAAAAGAAAAAAAAACAAATTTTTCTCAAAAACATGTCACAATTATTGGCACCCTGCATTTAGAATTTTTGCACCCTCCCCTTGCCAAGGTAACAGCACTGAGTCTTCTTCTATAATATTTGAGGTGGGAGAACACATAGCGCCATTCCTCCATACAGAATCTCCCCAGATCCTTTAGAGTCCTTGGTCTTCGCTTGTGGACTCCCCTCTTCAGCTCACCCCACACGTTTTCAATTATGTTTAGGTCATGGGAACTGGGATGGCCATCTTGATTCTTTGGTCACTGAACCATTTTGGTGTGGAATTGGGGGTATGTTTTGGATCATTGTCCTGCTGGAAGATCCAACCATGACCCACTTTTAACCTCCTGACAGAGGCAGCCAGATTTTGATCTAAAATCTCCTGGTACTTCATCACAGCTCCACCACCATACTTCACAGTAGGGATTATATTCTTTTCTGCATGACCATTCCTCTTTTTATGCCAAACCCACCTCTGGTGTTTGTTGCCAAAAATATCAATTTTTGTCTCATCTGACCATAGAACCCGTTTCCACTCAAAGTTCCAGTGACGTTTAGCAAACTCCAGGCGCTTACGTCTGTGGTTTGATGATAGCAGAGGCTTTCTTCTGGCAAGCCTTCCAAACAGCTTGTGTGCATGGAGGTGGCGTCTAATTGACCCTTTGCTAAACCACGCCCCTCTTAGTTATTGTTGCTAAGTCCGTCAAGCTTTCGGAGCCAGCATGGCGCTTCCACTGTCGCTAATTGCTCTCCCTGGAGAAATTTTATCAAATTTTTGGAAAATAGACAAAGAGATTTCCGATAGAACCAGACAGAAGAGCCTACAGTATGCTTTCGAAGGTTATATCCAGGATATCACAATTACTCTGCAAACAAATTACGCAAAAAAAATTAGGATAGAAGGGATAGCCTACAGATCACAAAATAAAAGTGAATCACCAGAGGACAATGACATTAAGGAAAAAAAAAGAAGCAGTAGGCCTATATAACGTTACATTCAGTAGTAAGTTAGCTAGACTAACGTAACATTAGTAGCCTGTGCTGTAACGACATTACTCTGGTTAGCTCCACAGGTTTCTGCGCCCATTGACAAAGTGCTGAAATAGTAATGATAGTAACATCTTAACGTTAGCAAGCTGGCTGGATCACGAATAACAAAGCTAACATTTAGTCTAACTTTACCAACGTTGCAACCCGGAGCTGTATATCCAGACCGTAGCCATGTTAGCGTCGCTGGCTAAGCAGATGCCTGCAATGATGTCTATTGCTGTATTCCTGCACTGATCTCATGCGCTAACTATGATTGTTCCTACCATGTATTGATGCACATCTTGTAAGTCGCTCTGGATAAGAGCATCTGCTAAATGCTTAAAATGTAAATGTAATGTTATGTAAGCTTGCTAGCGCCACGGATAGCTACGAACCGTACGATAATTTAGGTTAACCAGCTAACATCTGATAACAACAGCATAACATTATTTTACGGTTGATAAGAGTAATTACTTACCTTGGAGCAGACAAAGCTGTGCTTGTTGATCTTGGAGGTGTTCAACTGGGCATGAGGACGTCCGCTTTATCAACAGTCTAAACTTTTTTGGATTTGATTTAGGTTTTGTAAAGGGAAAAAAACGTATATCTCCTTCAAACCTCTCTGGGTAATGAGTGTCACTGTTACACGTGCCCCAGGCACAATGTTTAACCATAATTTGCTAAAAATCCGCAAAACCAGCTCGAAAATGAAGAAAAATTCAAATTTTTGCATGAAAGTCAATGGAGGGCATGTCGGACTCTCTGTCGGAGTATGTAAAACACGGCGCTGTGATTGGCCAGTTTGCGTTTTGGGGCGTGGTTTAGCGAAGGGTCAATTGTAGTTTTGGAGACTTGGTGACCCCAAGATGCAACTAACTTCTGTAATTCTCCAACTGTGATCCTTGGATACATTTTTGCCTCTTGAACCATCACTGTGCGTGGGAGAAAATACATGCGTCCTCTTCCAGGCAGGTTCATCACAGTTCGTTCTTTTAAACTTCTTAAGTATTGCCCTAATAGTGTATATAGATATTTTTATAGCCATTGCCTGATCTATGAAGGTCAGTAACCTTTTGTCTAATTTAATTTGTGTATTCTCTGATCTTCTTTCACATGGTGATGGATGACTAAGGGAGTTTGGCTTGGAGAATGTGTCCGGATGACGTCATTGGAATCATTAGCAAGGCAGCTAACTTAGCTGTACAGCTTATTCGTAGCTAAATGACATCACCCGGACACATTCTTCCGGGCTTTGTCACTCAGGAATGCAAGCTTGTCATGTTGGCATAGCAACTACAGTCCAAAATTCCGATGACATCACCCGGACACATTTTGGCAGGCGGACACATCCTGGCGTGACAGTGCCAATAATTGTGACACACGTGTTTTTGAGAAAAAAATTTTTTTGATAAGGAATTTTTTTCTTTGAATAATTTGACCAGTTAAAGGTTAGATTCCTCTCATATTTTGAGTGTTAGGTATTGCTTGAAATGTCTAGAGACGGCCATGGGAATCTTAAATACGGGAGTTTGCCCTCTCCAAGATTAAAGTGTGCGCTGACCGTTTAGCGCTTGCGCAGTGGAGAGACACACACAAGGTCACTTACACGTTTGAGTTGCGACAGTCCTGCAGACGGTAGGTAACTAACTAAAGCGGCATCTGAACACAAATTAAGGACGTATTTATATTAGCTAGGTAAAAGTATCTGAAATGGCCAGAGGAAGTCGCAGCCGTTCTTCGCCGTCACCATCAAGGTAAGGGCATTTAAAAATGTATAGCTAGCTCACTAGATAACTAATTTATAGGTATTATTTGGCGATGAAGCTAACATTCGCTAGTTCTACACAACGACGTAAATGTATTTTATGAACGGCATGCCATGTGTGTGAATTATTTATCAACGCTAACTTTAGCTAGCTTTGGACGTAGTTTGGTTTCTTGAACATTTTGACTTGTTAATTTCACGATACAAAAATCAATATCAAAGATACAGTAGGCAAAGGGTCAAAGAAACTGCGCGCAAGCTAGCTGGCCTTAGCTCTGTTAGTGTTTCGCTAGCTCACGTTGCCCACTAGCTAGCTACCGTCAAACGCTGAGCAAATGTTGGCGACATGTCGTCCTTCAAAACTGCGCAGCTGCCTAGATATATGTTTCTCATTCTCTGTTTTACCAGCACATTACGTTACCTAGCTTGGTAGAATTATTTGGTAAAACACAACTGTCGGTTTTTAATGAACGTAACGTGAATGTCTCAAACTTGATTGACTGCTAGATTGCTCGCAGTTCCACTCACGACTCATCAGCACTGCATGTTCTAGCAACGATGGATCGTCATCAGTGTCTTGGGTAACTTGAACAGCGCTACCTATATCGCCAATGTTATCTATTGTCGGAATTAGACGTGCCTATCAGCATCAGTGAACAATGTACATTTTGATATAGGGCTAGGTAGTTATCTTCGTAAAGTGACAAACATGATCTACTTTGTCCGTATATTTGTGCCAAAAAATCTTTTTGATTAATTATTGTGGTCTTTTATTATGAACAACTTATTTAACTACCTACATCACCCTTTATTGATTCACTCTCAGCGCCTAATGCTTTGTCCATGACTTTGGGAAATTGAAAGCAGGCATTAGGTTTTTTTCAACACTTACACATCACACACTTGGCGGAAATGAATGCATTGCTTAATAAACAGTGAAAAAAAAGTCACCATCTCTTGAACTTGAGGCCAACGTGGGCATAATGGTGAACATTTCCGGTATGTCCAGGTGTGCTGACCGTGCTCATCTTGTTCCTTTGATTGCCACAGCCACCCTGCTCACTCCTACGCCCCTGCCCCGTCCGCACCCCCTCCCGCCGCCATGGTGCCCGCTGCAGCCCAGCCCAAACAGCCGGGACTCATGGCCCAGATGGCCACCACTGCGGCTGGCATGGCCGTGGGCTCGGCCGTGGGGCACGTGATGGGGAGCGCCCTGACGGGAGCCTTCAGCGGCGGGAGCAGCAGCAGCAGCTCCGCGGAGCCAGCCAAACCCGCCACCTACCAGGTAAAGAGTTCACCTGGGCCCAGAGCCAGAGTTTGGTCAGGGGGACAGGTGTAGACAGGGGCACATATGTAGTCAAGGGCACAGGTGTAGACCGGGGAACAGGTCACAAAGGAAGGGGGGGTTATGGTTTATGGTTTACGGGTTGCGGGTTTACTGCTTTAACTTTGAGAAATGCTCTCACCCTGTAATAGGTAACAATGTATACATGGATGAGTAAATTGTGTAAGAGTGCGCTACCGACACACACACACCCCACCCCCCTCAAAACTAGTTCAGCTGTTTGAGAGCCCCAGACATGCTGTTTTCCTTTGTGCTCAGTGCATGGCCAGGCTTCATTACTGACTTAATGTGGTTAAAGCTTGTCTTTAGCAGGCCAATTAAGTAAGGGTAATTAAGTAGGCAAATTGAAAACAGTTGAACCGGTATCTGGGTCTGGTCGGGTTTGTGGTGTCCTGAATTTATCCTGATTTCTGTGGCATCGCTCTGTCACGCGGGATGGCTGTCTGATTCCAGTGTTTCCCCTGTGCTGTCAGCAACAGCAGGGTTTAATTGTAAATAAATACTTTTTTCCATTCTACTCTCAAGTGTAGCTGGAATTTTTGTGCTCATTGCATCCAACAAGTGGCAGTGAATACTGTGTGTGTGCGTGTGTGTGTGCGTGTGCGTGTGCGTGTGCATGTATCCTCAGGAGGCCCCTCGTCCGGCCCCTCCCCCACCTGGACCCTGTCACTTCGAGGTGAGGCAGTTCTTGGACTGCGCCACGACCCAGAGTGACCTGACTCTGTGCGAGGGCTTCAACGAAGCGCTGAAGCAGTGCAAGTACTCACACGGTAAGACTTTTACTTAAGTCTTAAGCGGTAAGACACAATACTTTTACTCACACGCAAAGATTGTTACTCACATGTGAAGCCTTTTACTCACTCATAATTAATCAAGAGATTTGCATTGTTGAATAACCTTGGCTTTGTTTGTCATCTTAGGGGTGACATCACTGGTTTGACAGAGTGGGCGAGGATGGAAGATGAGACAAAACACTGACACGCACGATCTTGACTGCTCGCACAACGTGCTCTCGACCCTTACAATAAACTTCATCTGCTGTAACAACCAGTGTCTCTGTAAACATGCAATGCTTCATGGGATTTGTAGTGCTATACTGTATTATTATTATTATTATTATTACTATTATTAGGCTGTAAAATAAAAGTACTATTTAAATGTGGCAGCGTGATATCTTTACACTATACTGCACATCTGACAACCAGGCATAAGTCGAAAAAAGGTAAATTGAGCCACTTAAATTGGATGGATCCATGCACACTTACACACACACACACATTTATGAGCTTTTTTCAAGCAGCAAAAAAGGAGCAACCTGTAGAATAGCATCAAGTGATCTTGATTGCTGACAATTGATTTTATAACACTCAAGAATTAAATGGCGACAGTGACTTGGCTTGTGCCTGCACTCAGGTGCTTTTTCAAAGAACCCAAGCAGACGTCTTAAGTACGACCTCATGACCTTGTTAATAGTTTTGGCAGCTGGCCCAGCTTGTTCTTACGATCTGAGAAAAGTGTGTATGTGTGTATATATATATATGTACATATATACACTGCAAATCTCTGGACTGCTGTTCTGATGGAGGTCTTTATGACCTAAGAAAATGTGTCTTTTAATAAACTATAGCAGTGCACTTGAAGAAGGTATACAACAAAGAAAATGAAAAATGGATGTTGGTGCACTGGTGCTTGCCTTTCAAGTGGCCAGAGGTACTGCTCCCCCATACCTCCAGTCACTCATCACTCCCTACACCCCTCCCAGACCCCTCCGCTCAGCCTCCTCTGGCAAACTGATTGCCCCATCCCTCCGGGCGCCTGGCAGCCGCTCCTCGCAGTCTCTCCTCTTCTCTGTCCTGATCCCTCGCTGGTGGAACGACCTCCGCTATCGGTCAGGACTGTGGAATCACTTGCAATCTTCCACAAGAGACTCAAAACCCACCTCTTCAGACTCCACTGCCACTGAATTCTGTCCCATCTAGCTAATTTGTCGTCACCCCTGTTTAGTTGTTCTACACCATACAATACTATACTTCAATTTTTTATTTTTTTAAATACACCAACCTTTTCCTTCCCAGTGTTACAGGTATGGTACGCATATACCTGCAATGATGTCTATTGCTGTATTACTGCACTGATCTCGTGCGCTAACTATGATTGTTCCTACCATGTATTTATGCACATCTTGTAAGTCGCTCTGGATAAGAGCGTCTGCTAAATGCTTAAAATGTAAGAAAGAATAGAATACAAACAGAATATTTCCTTCCTAAATAATAAACGGACAAATAAAACAAGAGAATAACACAATACACACACAGAGAATATCACAATATTACCACATAATAGCTGAAGAGCTCTGGTGCTAAAACTGCCAAACTTGGCAGGGCCTGGAACTTTGGGATTTGAAATGAAAAGTTCATCCATGGGGTGTCTGTTCCAACACCACAGCTTTAGTTTGTGTATAACCTGACATCCATCTACTGGGAGGTTTTGGGCAAAAGCAAAAAATGACAAAAAAAAGATCAAATATCTTGAAATCAACATGCATTCCAGTGGAAACTTGCCTAATGTTACATAATCCACCATAAGCGCAAGCATACATCTGTTTTGCATTGGCACAACCATGAAGCGAAATATGGTGTGTGAGGATTTGTGTCATTAACAAAAAAAGCATGTGATTTTCAGTCGTGGAGGTAGTTATACAATAGCTGTGGGTTCCTTAGCGATGACGTTGAAGTTGTGGAGTCGTGGGTAGTTTTTGTCCACTTGTCAAATCAAACATGAATGATATCAAAAATAACCTTTTATCATTCAAATAAATAAAATAGTGCCATTGCTATGGGAAGTATGCTTTCCAAAGAGGCACGTAATACTTTTGCACACTGGTGTCCTTAACAGGATCTGCAACATCATTAACCTTCAGGAAAAGTTCAACATTAACTGGCACTCTGGTCTACGGAGCAATGTCCATCATATAATAACTGCAGATCTGAAGGCAAGGCCAAATTATAAAACAATATATAGACTATTCTCGTCTGGACTTTTAAGGAGCTTTCTGTTCACTAGCGTCAGTTCAGAGCAAAAGCTGCGCAGATGCACAGATCTTTACACAGAATAGATTGGCTGCTGTAGACAATGGTGATGAAATTAACCCATCCATATAAGATCGCGATTTTGTGGAACTGCGCAGCGCGTGCTTAAAGTTGGTTAAATTAGGGCATTTCTACATCAACCAATCAGGCCAAGACTGTACGAGATCCAGCCAATGGGCAAAAGAGGCGTGACATGGCTTTCCGGTGCAAATGCAAGCTGCAGCCATCACAGACTACAAATCACACTTTGTGAACGGTCATTTTAATTATTGTGGAGAAGCTGGAATAGGAATTTGTGCCACAATCATGCCCTTCATTGATCTGGAAAGTAATTTGCCGGCAAGTAAATTCACGGATGAATTTCTGAAGAAGTTGTGCTCCACAACGGCTTCCGTCCTTGGGAAGCCCGAAGACGTGAGTTTGTACCAGTTGCAGAACGTTAGCAACTGTATTCGATACAGTGCTGTCAGTCCAGCTAGTTAGCTGATTTATGTTGTAAGCATGTAACGTTATGGTGTCATTGAAATAAACAAGTCAAAATTATTTTAATTGTTTTTATGTTGGGCCATTGCATTGTAGCAAGCAATGCCATTGTGTTTCGAATGTAGGCTACATCCAACTATGACAGCGGAAACTAAAATATTTTTAGCGAGGTGGCTGATTGTTATGGTATGCACACAAATAAGTAGGCTATCTGCACTGTTGTAACTTCGTGGAAATAAGTATAACAAAAAATGAGAATTGATCAAATGTAAAAGTAATTCACCCCAATGTTAAAACGGAATCACGTTTGTTAAAGATCGTCAAATATATTTTCGTAATAGGAGTTTACTTTTCAGAACTGCCCATGGGGTTGAAACATAACAGATTATCTGTGACTATCTGGTTTCCTGACAGAGGATGAATTTATCCGTGAAGTCCGGTCTGGCGATGCTTATGGCCGGATCCACTGCGCCGTGTGTGATTCTGTGCATCTCCGCTATCGGTGTGACCGACACCGCGGAGAAGAATAAGGAACACAGCGCCAAGATCTTTAATTTCCTCACCGGGGAACTTGGGCTCAGCGAGGATCGGTTCGTATCTCTGTTATGTTTTGCCACGTTTGTTTTTGTATTTTATTATTTTCTCATCATTACGGTTCATTCACGTCTGTTTCCCCGTCTGTCTGTGTTCCGTGTTTTTCGATAATCCACTCGTCTTTGTTATTGCCCTATTCGGGAGATTTCGACTTTACGGGTTTTCTGCTTTATTTTCCTATCTCGTTTACTTCCTTCTTTCTTTCTAACACTCTGTATTAAATTAGTTAGATGTAGGCTATACAGTAGGGGAGAGCGGGGTAAGTTGTCACAGTGTTCATACATCCAACCACAGGGGCGCTATATCAAAAATCAAATAGCTACTTTGTTGCAACTAGGGCCAGATTCAAATTCCTTTTCACAGGTGGTCAAAGGCCACTTTAATTACATGTGAGCCCAAGTTTTGTGTTTGTCTCCTTCAAAAGTAAGTAAATTACACTTTACATTTTATGTAATAAAACTGTGTTAGGTATAAATGTTCTAAATTATATTTGTGTACCGAATAAAGGAGTCAATAAGGTGTCTCTTGATATGTTAGCTGCAGTCCTATGTTGAACTAGCCTTGAGATTTAGCAAACATTAGCCCACATGCCCATTTGGGGCAAGTTGTCTCAATGGCTTTGAGGCAAGTTGTCACATGAGGCTAATTTAAATTTGTTTTTGAAGGAAAGAAGCATTGAGGGAAGGAAGAAAGGAACGAACAAATGAAGGAAAAAAATAAAGTGAGATGATGGTGAGAAATTATAAAAGAAAGACAGACAATGGCAGCACCCCTCCTGACATAATGTTGAAGGCAGTCAGACAGGTGAAGCTGGAGAACAAATCAATCAGAAGCACAGCAAACGATTTTAATATAAATGACCGTACTCTGACTCGGTATTGTGAAAAGGTTACCAGCGAAGAAATTGTCAGTCAGGCAGCCATGCCAACAACAGTGGTTGGCTATAGAAAGCCACGGCAGGTATTTCCACCTGATTTGGAGATGCAGCTTTTTCATTATATTGCTAGGTCAGCTGACATTTATTTTGGTCTGTCGCCAAGTGAGATCAAAAGACTTGCCTACCAGTTTGCTGTGGCACACAAACTGAAGTTCACACCAATGTGGGCAGAAACAGAAAAGGCCAGCTCGGAGTGGTTTACAGCCTTCTTAAAACGGCACCCAATGCTGTCGATAAGAAAGCCTGAGGCAACTAGCCTTGCCAGAGCTAGTAGCTTCAACCGAGAAAATGTCAATGCCTTCGACAATTTAGCAAATGTGCTAGACAGACATCAATTTGGACCAGGGGACATATGGAATGTCGACGAAACTGGGGTGACCACGGTCCATAAACCTGACAAAGTAGTGGCCAGACGCGGATTCAAACAAGTAGGGTCGCTGACCTCCGCTGAAAGGGGGATGCTTGTCACACTGGCCTGTGCTGTGTCAGCCACAGGAAATGGTATACCTCCATATTTCATATTTCCACGTGTCAACTTCCACGACCATTTTTTAAACAGCGGACCACCTGGCAGCAGGGGAGCGGCAAATCCCTCGGGTGGATGAAAGATGTGCACTTTTTTGACTTCCTGAAACATTTCACTGAGCATACAAAATGCTCAAAGGAGAAACCATGTTTACTCCTTTTGGACAACCACGTATCTCGTATGTCCATTGATGGACTCAATTATGCCAAAGAAAACAGCATAATTATGGTGTCATTCCCACCCCACTGCTCTCATCGGCTTCAACCCTTAGACAGGTCTGTCTACGGGCCGCTAAAAAGGCACAGCAACACAGCGTGTGATGCATGGATGAGGAACAATCCTGGGAAAACAATGTCAATTTATGACATTCCTGGGATTGTGGCAATCGCTTATCCTGTGGCGGCAACCCCCTTGAACATTCAGGCTGGCTTTAGGGTAGCTGGGGTACAGCCTTACAACAGGGATGTATTTTTGGAAACTGAGTTTGCGCCATCCTATGTTACGGATCGCCCTGCCCCGCCAGGCCCCAGTACCAACCCTGCCCTGCCAGGCACAAGCACAGACACAGACCCGTTCAGTTCCCATGCCAGCTCACCCTTACCCAGCAATGCCAGTGCTGGCAGCAGACTACCAACTCCAGAGGACCTCCGGCCATTTCCAAAAGCTGGTCCCAGAAAACAAACTAATAATGGAAGAAAGTGGCGCAGAACCGCAATTCTAACAGACACACCCATGAAGCAAGCACTACAAATGGAAAAATCACAATCTAAAAACAGGCTGTTTCTGGAGCAATGTGCAAAAGGGAACAAAAAGGCAAGAGTAAAAAGAAAAATAGACTAGTCATCATCAGATGAAGAGGAGTGCTTCTGCCTAGTCTGCATGGAGCCATTTTCTAACAGCCGCCCAAAAGAGACTTGGGTGCAGTGTGTGAGATGCAAGAAGTGGGCCCATGATGCTTGCACCCCAGGCCAGGCAATTTATTTGTGCCAGAACTGTGACTGAAGATGAGTCTGATTAGAAGTGTTCCATGCCATTAGAAGTGTTTAAGTTGTGCATTTTGCTCTTTAATGAATGAGTTCTGTAATTAAATGTACTTGGGTTTGAATTTGAAAGTTAAAAAAATTTTTATTCACAATTATTTTGTTGTATTCTTATTTGTTGATAATCCAATGTGACAATTTACCCCACATACTATGACATAGTGTGACAACTTGTCACAAGTGCACACCCTCTATTTAACTGTCTACAACTCCATACTGAAATAATATATGAATATGTAATTAATACAAAATATGTGCCCAAGACTTCCACCTTTCATTTGGTATGACATTTATACCATTGTGATGTATTGCGCCCAGTACAGGTAAGACAGGTAAGAGTGAAAAGTGTGACAACATACCCTGCTCTCCCCTACTAATCTACTAACATTAGGGATTTAGATTAAGTTACTAACATTACTAGTGACTAATTATCTCACGCTTCTATTCTCTCTCTCGTTGTCCTATCCCTGTACGTTTCTTTCCTTTCGCTTTACCTGCACGCAGATTCTTTCCTTTGCTCTCCTCCCCTTCGAACTGTGCACGTGTCCACCTGCTATTCCAGGTCGTTTATTTTCAGTGTGTTTATGTGCTTCCCAGTCCATGTCTTTTATTTCCCCTCGTTATTGTAGCTATTAGTGATCCCTATCATTCTCACCTGTGTTCTTGCCCTTTTCTCCTTCCCCGCTTGTATTTAAGTTCCGTGTTTGCTTTCATTCGTTGATCATCATTCACTGTGCCGATTGTGTGTAAGCCAGAGTTTGTTTGTTTTTTCCAAGACACCCCTTCTGTTTGACTTCGAGTTTTGCCTTCCGATTTTGTTTGTTTGCCTTTCTGATTATTTGTTTTTTGATTTTTGGACTGCCTATTTGACTACTCTTTTGGATTTCGATTTTGTACCTTATCTAACGCTGACTATCGGCTTTTGAACCTTGCTTGATTATTAAACATTCCTTTACTGCCTTATCCTGGTCTGCGTCTGGGTCCCTGTTCGGTTCCTCACAATCTCTGCACTACAGTACTAGCGGTCTCCATTTACTGCCACCGTAAGGAGGCGATACATGACTAGGATTCCGAAGGTTGCATGCATCGAGATTAGACGTTCATTAAATCAGCTGTTGCATGGTTGACTGATTTGATTTGGCCGCTGAACTGTCATTTCTTTACCATTTCCACCTCCTTTATCGATAGGATTGTCATCAGATTCTACCCACTGGAGCCATGGCAAGTTGGAAAGAAAGGGACTGTGATGAGTTTCCTGTAGAGGACACGCGCGCCACGTTTCCCTCCGGGAGCACAGCGCGAGCCATTCCTTGCCTTCACGTGGACCCATCTCACCTAAATTCGATTTTCCAGCGTTAGCACTTGCTAAATGTTGATATTTTCTAAAGGGATACTTGACCGGTACATTTCTCATACCCTTTTTGAACCTGATCTCAGATTAAATCACTCACTCGAATGAGCTCATAAATCGAATGTGTGATTTTTGTTATAGATTACAGCTCAGTGGGATGCCTGAAATGTACTTGTATTCTATGTTAGTTTTGGGTAAGGATGCAAAGTTTAGAGCTGGGGATTGACGAGGCTTGTGTTTTGATTTGTAGATACATCTATGCATCACTTAACATTCTCTTAGAATAAAAATAATGAAAAAGCACATTGCGACTGTATGCTTCCATGTTTCCTCTATGTGGCGCTTGCTTCAATTTAATGTACTATGGAATTCGCTATGCATGCTTTTAGCCTTTTATTGATTTTACTGTCTGTCTCAAACCTGTATTGTATCTCCGTTGTCTTGATTGTGATCACAATTTAGGTGACACAGGAGGAGTGAGGAAAGAGTTGGGGTAAGTGGTTTATCTAAAAGCCACTGAGCCACTTCCCAGTGCAAGAACACGGCAAGGTGGTGAAACTGGTGTGAACAGCTAAAGCCAGCCCAGTTTGTGGAGAGATGCCAGTGCCTGGTTCACAGAGTTCTACTAATCACTGAACTGGCACTTCATAAACTGTTTAATCATTTCAGCCAATAACTGACTTACAACCCTGTCAAGACCAAGGGGCAACACTTTGAGATATTGAGTGTAGGAAGCATGGACATCTGCCCTCTACTGGTAGGTGTGCAGTAAAATGTGGTTCCTATTAATGTCATTAAATGTAATTACTTTACCTTTTACACCTCCTTTACCAATAGATTTGTCATCAGATTGTACCCGCTGGAGCCTTGGTAAGTTGGAAAGAAAGGAACTGTCATGAGTTTCCTGTAGAGTACATGTGCCAGTTTTGACCAATGATAAGGCAGTCTTCACTAAAAATCAAGGCAAGATATGTCTCAACAAAAGTTGAACAACAAAACAGAAAAAAATGCAATGCAAATAAATTCCTCGTTTGCTTCAAAATCAAAACTAAAACACATTATGGGGGAAATGGCACTGGCATAATCCACTAAATATGCAGTGTATGGTTAAGACTGCCAAAAAATCGCATTGTGAATCTATCCAATCAAAACCACCATGCATTTCACTCTTTAGTTGGTCTAAATGAGTTCCCCCTTACAGTACAGAAGAAATGGAAGAGGTTCATGCTTTGTTGGTCACACATTTTTAGTGTCAGTTACTGAATACCATCAAGTTCTCTGATTAAGACCCATAATTAGATTAGTGGCATAATTACAGATATGTTTGTCTAATACACTGTGAAAACTGGGTTAGATTTGTCATTTAAGGACAGTCCACATCACTGACAGGGTGTTTTAAACCACTCACACAAAAATTGCAGGTTTTAGAAGCTTTTTTTCATTTTTTTTTTTATGACAGAAATATTGACCTGCTGCCCTTAAACATTCTTCGCAAATACAGCTGTATGTTACAGAGGCCCTACGAGCTCACGGCCGCATTGAAAACGACACCCTAAAGAAAATGAAACTTTCACACACGCACAACTTTCAGGACTGTAAGATTGTGTTGTACCTGATTTTATTCTGTTTACAACTTGAAAAAAGTGGCCAGTGACGTAGATGTATTCACCTTAAAGGTATACTAAGCCATTTGATGTCACTGCGCGAGAGGTATTGTTCGAAAACCCTTTGGACCATAGTATCGTGTTGCTCGTTGGCCGTTCATAACTGATAGCAAGAAATATCAAGCTATATTTTATAGAAATAAATATATTTTATTCTAGATTTACTATACTGGTATTTAGGCATTCATTTAAATGTGTTTTTGTGTTCAATGTTTTTTTTTTTTTTTTTTTTTTTTTTGCTTATCGGTTCCATAACCATCTAGTCAGTGCTGATTTTAGGGTTTTAAAACAGAGCAGAAATCATTTTCTTTTAAATGTTTTTTGACATTGATTTGAAAATTGTAATATTTTAATCCCAACAGTAGGGGGTGCAAATGCACCCGCGGTAAAATCGCCACTGCATCTAGTGTTATTCTTTGAATTTTCTTCTTCTAACATAAACTTGGCGGTGGACAAGAATAACTAGCACTGAAGGCCGGGGTGGCTAATGGTTAGAATGCAGTTTGTATGCATTACAGCGCGTTTGTTTAGGAAGTCGCCCGCCACTGAGCGATGACGTCAAATTACTTCGTATACCTTAAGCAGTGCTCAGTCCTGTGACCTTGGCAACCACCTGTATGCAACCTCTCCTATGACACAGAGGCTGGCATAGGAGGCCAAACTAACACCATCTAGACCTCCGCCCACTCCTCGGCCAAGGACAAACAAGCTTCACCCACTCCACTGCTCTGCCCACAACAAGCAAGCTCCTTCCACTTAATGTCAAGTCTCACTGCCTCGTATTTCAAAAGATTCTCCTGTTACAGATTATCTGTACATGCAGTAAAAAGCAAAACAAATATCAAAAAACCAGACGGCCTCCCTCTGATCTCTGGTCTGTTCTTTAGAACTCAAGTAATACTGTATTTTAAATGCTTTAACCCTTTAGACACCAGTATAATTCCTGCAGATTACTGACAATTTTAAAAGAAACATCTATTTTCTCCCAATATTCACTATAAAATTATCCTTTCATATGATCGGTTAGTATAATGTTAAATTCATTCCCGTAGATATGCAGGGGTGTTTTCAAACGTTTTACCAGCATCTGAAGAGTTAAAGTATTTCTAAAACCAAGGTCTGGCTCAGTCGCCGCGCATGTCTGATGTAGTTTGGTGACACCTGATCAGGTTTCGATACAGATAGGTCTAGAGCAGGGGTCGGCAACCCGCGGCTCCGGAGCCGCATGCGGCTCTTTCATCCTTATGCTGCGGCTCCGCGTGGCTTGGGAAAATAAATTATAAGTATCCAATTGAAGTGTATTTTATTTGTAGTTCTAAATTTCCTCGCGCACGAATTTTTCGCGTAGCACCCTCCCCCGTCGACAGAAAATCCGAGGGGCGCAAGTATTTTTTCGCGTTGCACCCCCCCCCCCCCCCCCGTCGACAGAAAATGGGGCGCCGTTTACGTGGCTCGCACCGGGTGCTGGCAACCCACGCTACGCCACTGGCGGCTCCCAGTGTTTTCTTTTCCGTGGAAACCGGGTCCAAATGGCTTTTTGAGTGTTAAAGGTTGCCGACCCCTGGTCTAGAGGGAAGGCAGAAACACATACATGTGGTATTTTGTTTAATTTTCAACGTACGTCTGTAATGACATAGGCTATATGACAGATGTATATATTTGCCGATATAATCACCCTCTCAAATATTGTACAAAGTGAAAATAAACATTTAGATAAAATGACCTTCCCCGTTAAGATAACTGAAAATCAGGACAAAGGTAGCTGCTGTTAACTTGATCAAATGCAAGTCGATCGTGCAACGAAAATGCGATATTGTGCAATTCTGGGATAGTTTGCTTGCATTCAAAAGCAATGTAATGACCATCCCTTTAAAAGAATAAGAAAATGTTTCTAAACGATACACGTATATCTTTATCATGGTGAATGTGTCATTATTTAAAAAAATAAAAAATAAATAAAGTTAGCCCATTAGTCTTAATAAAATTACTTGGGAATGTATATAATTCGTTTTTTGTGTGTAAATGGAGTGGTGCCAAGGAGCGGTTTGGGGGAGTGGCACTGTCTACTACAAGATTCCAGAGTTTGTCCCTATCGTTCCAAACAGCCTGTGTTCTGTGAAAGCGTGCTCTCTCTCTCTCTCTCTCTGTCTCTCTCTGCCTTTGCGGTGCATTCAAAATGGCACTTGAGTTGTACCTCGATCTGTTTTCGCAACCGTGCCGTTCGGTGTTCATCTTTGCAAAGAAAAACAACATCCCGTTTGAGTTCAAAAAGATTTCGCTTTTGGAAGGTACGGTAAGAAAGCGCTTATCCAAATTAAGATGATCAAATCTTAATCATAATCTCAAAAAAAGACTATCATTATCGGTATCAGATTTATGTGAAGGCTCTGGATTTAAGTCCAGTTAAAAGACCCGCTGGTTTAAGTGCTGAATTCCAACTACTGAAAATGAATCGCGCGGAGAATTCTTAATTGAGTTCAGCTAACTGATTTATGCGTGATGTATTTCCATTCAGTGGCTGTGTGAGGTCGTCGTGTCATATAAAGTTGTACAATGATATGTTTAATCTATCTGATTAAGTTATTTTCGCCAACTAACTTTATTGCGTGTATATGCATGCATGCACACAGGTCTTGTAGTTACAGTAACACCTCTAATGCTTTAGTGCACCTTAAAACCCCAAAAAGTGTTGCTTGTTAGATATTAAGACGTTCAAGACACCCTCCCCAGGTGTGTTCAGTTAGAGACGATAATGGTGCGTGATATCACAGAACGCCTGAGTCATGCAGGTAAACATGACAAAGTGCTCTTTGCTCTTTGCAATCATTTAACCCCAGTTATGTACGGTTCAATATTTAATTCAGAATGCCAGGTTAAACGGCCAAGCCTTTGAAATGACTTGGCAGGGCTTTCCAGTAGCAGGGCAGGTACGCCAACTGTGAGGAGAGGGCAGCCTTTAGGTGTATTCAGGTAGAGGCACCACCTTTACCTGCTCCTTCAGTTCCCTGGGTACTGAAGGGTACAGTGTGAAAGGGTAGATTTCCTGTGGAGTGCTCAGGGAACAGGAACAGTGGGTCCTACCACCTGATTGCAGCTGGAAGCTTCCCTTCCCTACAAAACCTGGAAACTTTCCTACATAACCAGTGACGTGGGTCTCTCTCTAGATAAAATTACCTTCCCCGTTATGATAACTGAAAATCAGGATAAAGGTAGTTGCTGTTACCTTGGCCAACACAAATGCAAGTCGATCGTGCAACGAAAATGCGATATTGTGCAATTCTGGGATAGTTTGCTTGCATTCAAAAACAATGTAATGACCGTCCCTTTAAAAGAATAAGAAAATGTTTCTAAACGATACACGTATATCTTTATCATGGTGAATGTGTCATTATTTTAAAAAAAAAAAAAATAAAATAAAGTTAGCCTATTAGTCTTAATAAAATTACTTGGGAATGTATATAATTCGTTTTTTTGTGTAAATGGAGTGGTGCCAAGGAGCGGTTTGGGGGAGTGGCACTGTCTACTACAAGATTCCAGAGCTTGTCCCTATCGTTCCAAACAGCCTGTGTTCTGTGAAAGCGTGCTCTCTCTCTCTCTCTCTGTCTCTCTCTGCCTTTGTGGTGCATTCAAAATGGCACTTGAGTTGTACCTCGATCTGTTTTCGCAACCGTGCCGTTCGGTGTTCATCTTTGCAAAGAAAAACAACATCCCGTTTGAATTCAAAAAGATTTCGCTTTTGGAAGGTACGGTAAGAAAGCGCTTATCCAAATTAAGATGATCAAATCTTAATCATAATCTCAAAAAAGACTATCATTATCGGTATCAGATTTATGCGAAGGCTCTGGATTTAAGTCGAGTTAAAAGACCCACTGGTTTAAGTGCTGAATTCCAACTACTGAAAATGAATCGCGCGGAGAATTCTTGAGTTCAGCTAACTGATTTATGCATGATATATTTCCATTCAGTGGCTGTGTGAGGTCATCGTGTCATATAAAGTTGTACAATGATATGTTTAATCTATCTGATTAAGTTATTTTCGCCAACTAACTTTATTACGTGTATATGCATGCATGCACACAGGTCTTGTAATTACAGTAACACCTCTAATGCTTTAGTGCACCTTAAAACCCCAAAAAGTGTTGCTTGTTAGATATTAAGATGTTCAAGACACCCTCCCCATGTGTGTTCAGTTAGAGACGATAATGGTGCGTGATATCACAGAACGCCTGAGTCATGCAGGTAAACATGACCAAGTGCTCTTTGCTCTTTGCAATCATTTAATTCAGAATGCCAGGTTAAATGGCCAAGCCTTTGAAATGACTTGGCAAGGCTTTCCAGTAGCAGGGCAGATACGCCAACTGTGAGGAGAGGGCAGCCTTTAGGTGTATTCAGGTAGAGGCACCACCTTTACCTGCTCCTTCAGTTCCCTGGGTACTGAAGGGTACAGTGTGAAAGGGTAGATTTGCTGTGGAGTGCTCAGGGAACAGGAACAGTGGGTCCTGCCACCTGATTGCAGCTGGAAGCTTCCCTTCCCTACAAAACCTGGAAGCTTTCCTACAGAACCAGCGACGTGGGTCTCTCAGAAAGTGTACGCATGGGGGAATCGGGTGGGGGGATCTTGTTGCTTGGTGGTTGGTGAGGGTCTTGTATCCAGGGGCTTTGTTACTCATGTGGGGGATAAGCGATGTTACCTCAAATCGGGGGTGAGGGAAAGGTACTATCACCATTGAAGTACACCTGTGCACAAAACAGTGGGGACACCTGGGTTGGCTGCTGTTCCTCAGCGGTTCTGTTCTTGGGTGTGATTGGAGATCGGTGCTGCCATGTTCTTCTGTCACACAGGGGAACAGTATGGAGAGGATTTTGGGAAGATAAACATGCTGCGCAAGGCGCCCGCCATCCGCGATGGAGACTTCACCCTGGCCGAGAGGTGAGGAAGCCCCTGAACAGCCAACATCACTCAGAGCAAGAACAGTTTCATACAGTGGAGGATGTGAGAGTCAGTTGACCACATTCAAGTTTTAAGACTTTTATATTATATTGTGCATCCACAGACCAGACGCTGTTATCCAAGCTCATAAGTCACCTTCAGTTTAAATATCTCCTGGTTGGTTTGTATTTTATAGAGCTGGTTTCATTCTCTAAAGCACTGATTTCAGGTAACAGTTATAGGTGATAAAGGCTGCAAAATTATTATTATTATTATTTTTACTAACCTGTTCCTTCCCAGTGTTACAGGTATGGTATGCAGCTGCCTACAATGATGTCAATCACTGTATTACTGCACTGATCTCTTGCGCGAACTATGATTGTTCCTACCATGTATTAATGCACATCTTGTAAGTCGCTCTGGATAAGAGCGTCTGCTAAATGCTTAAAATGTAAAATGTTTCAGTGCCTCACCCAATTTTTGAAAATGCAACCTTCCGGTCAGAACTGAAGTTCAGTTCCTTAAAAACAAATTGGCTGTGATGTGACAAGCAAAGTAAAACCCAGTTCAGATCAAAACTGAGAACAGAGGAGAGGAGACTGGCGAGAGGAAAAACAAAATAATAAAGACTTACACAGTCCACATCAAAACAATGTTTAACAATTAAATAAGTGTTTGGGGCAGATCTGTCATGTTATTAATCTTTGGCCTACAATGGCCATCAGCAAACATTCTTTAAAATGTAGTTCACACTGTACCAAATTTCTTCTGAAAATAGTCTCGTCATGCTGATGACTTTTTGAACTCAATTGGAGTTTTAGGCTGATGGCGGCTCATCCTGTAAAGGCAATGTTCTGGTGGAGACCCACAGTTTGCATCCTGTTAATACAGTGTTCTAGTGTGTGGATGAGCCCCACATTCTGCATCCTGTTAAGATGCTGTTCTAGTGTGTGGATGAGCCCCACAGTCTGCATCCTGTTAAGATACTGTTCTAGTGTGTGGGTCAGCCCCACGGTCTGATTTCTGTTAAGACAATGTTCAAGTTTGTGGATAAGCCCTATGCTCTGGTATCAAATCAAGCTTGTGCCAGTGCCGACTGTGGGGCTGGCAGAATTAATTAATAATTGGAGGTAGTGTGTCCTGTTTGACATGCTGCATGTCGGAGGAGAGTGCACGCTTGTCTGCATTCTTTTTGAATTGACTGAAGAGGTTGTGGCGATGAGCAAGAACGCAATTAGGCATGCAAGATTGGGAGAAATGGGAGTAAATAAAATAAATATATTTAAAAAGTTCTGACTCTGGTGTCTGGGTCTCAGCATTGCCATCCTGCAGTACATGGCACAGAAGTTCTCCACCCCGGATCACTGGTACCCGGCCGACCTTCAGAAACGAGCCCGGGTGAATGAGTACCTGGCCTGGCAGCACAGTGCAATGCGACCGCACGGCTCCAAGATGTTTTGGCTTAAGGTACGGCAAAATCAGCCATGCAGTCGATCTTTACTTTTCTACAGCATTGTTTCCAAACAGGTCATAACATAGAGCTTCACAATGGACATGATTCCAGATCCCTTCCACCGTTATCCCCTCACCCAGTCACAGTGCACTGCTCCAGTGCTCCTTATTACAGAGGGAATAATTTTAAAAAAAAAATATATATATATAATATTGACATTTCAGGGGAAAAACTGGAATTGTATTCCTTAATAGGTAATGGAGCAGGACAATGGTTTAAACAAATGGTTTAATAAAGCAGGGGCTCCCAACCCATATTTCATTTGCAGATTTTGGGTCTAGTATTTACAGCCTTAATAGCTCCATGTGTTCACTTGTGTAGTAGCTGAGTTCTATCAGCTTTGTACTTCATATATATAGTGTTGCTGTTCTGGTGCTTGTGATTCCCCTTGTTATTTGCACTTGGGTGTTGTTTGCCACAGTGGCCTTGTAGGTCGCTTTGGACAAAAGCACCCATATAATATGAGTGGCTCATCCTGATAAAGCACTGTTCTAGTGTGTGGATGAGCCCCGCAATCTGGTATCAAATCAGACCATTCTGGTATCAAATGACCAGGGAAGGGAAGGGAAAGGAAGAAATTCTGTCAGTGGGACATGTCTCACTGCGCACACCAGCACCCCCATCTGGTCAATTGAGTGCTAGCAGTCTGCCTGCACAATAATTATCCTCTCTAACCCATGTCTGTGTGAGCTTAATTTATGGACAGCGATGTGAAAAGAACCAGCAGCTGACAATGTACGTGGAGGCGTGCACGTGCTCATCTGCGCTCTCCCAAATTTACATTACAGTCATTCATCCAGAGTGATTTACATAGTTTACATTTCTTAACATACAATTAATTTATACTGCTGGATATTTACTGAAGCAATTCAGATTAAATACTTTGCTCAAGGGTACAACAGCAGTGCCGAACCTGGGAATCGCATCTGCAACCTTTGCGTGACAAGCCCAGTTCCCTACCCATTATGCTACACTGCCACCCAGTTGAGCAGAGAAGGTTGCAGTGCTGAGCATGAGCACGAGCACACACAAATTGAGAGAAAAATGGGAGTAAAATGTAATGGATAGGTAGTAAGTTGGATGAATAAACGTAAGTGTAATGTAAGCCCGCGTGCGTGGACGCGGCTACGATCTCCAGCTCATGATCCCGAAGGTCCTTGGGAAGGAGGCGCCTAAGGAGAAGATGGATGGCGCGATGGAGGATCTGGAGGCCTCCCTGAACACCTTCCTGGAGAAGTTCCTCCAGGACAGGCCCTTCATCGCCGGAGAGAACATCTCACTGGCTGACCTGGTGGCCATTGTGGAGATCATGCAGGTGACACTGCCCAATCAGAAACAGAATAATACACATTACATTACATACATTACAGTCATTTAGCAGATGAAAGAAAACATTTGGAGCTCCTGGCCACACTTGTTTGATAGCACTTAAAGTGGTTTTAGAGAAGGAGAGGAGTATGTTTTCTCCTGGTCATTTGTGGGTCTTGTGGACAAGCACCCACTTTAGAAAATGTGTACTTTTCACCCAAAGGGCCCCATTCACTGTGCTGGGGCATTGGATTTCTGTTTGGTCCAGATGGAAGAGTGCCAAATAGGCCCTTATCTATTCTAGAAGCAACTTCCCAGGAGGTCTCCTGTCCAAGTACTAATCAAGCCCATGCCTGCTTAGCTTCAGCAGTTTGACATGAGAAGGACACAATGTGGTATGGCTGCTTAGCTTCAGCAGTTTGCCGCGTGCTACGGTGTGGCTGCTAGTGATGCACTGCTAGTGTGTGTGTTGTTTTGTTGTTTTTAAAGTCTACATCAGAACAATGATCCAAGGATAGAAATGTTAACCTGCATGGTTAAATAATCCATTATATTCTTTCAATTATAATATGGCACTTTGACTCTGCACCTTGTGCAAAGCCTCTTTTGGAGTACATATGCTTATTGAGAATGTTGTTATTTTCCCTCACTGTGCTCTTTGGCGGGCGTGGCAGCCGGTAGGGGTGGGCATGGACGTGTTTTCGGGGAGGCCGAAGCTGGCCGCCTGGCGGGACAGGGTCAGGACGGCGATTGGAGAGGAGCTCTTCGACGAGGCACACCAGGGCATCATCAGGGCCCCTGAATTGGTCAAATCCATGGACGCCAGCAAGCTGGAGGTCTTCAAGGCCTGGATTGTGAAGAGGTTTTTATGAGTGGTCCCAACAGCCGCTTAAACAAGTGCCTTCCATGCCTTCATTTCACTACATTCTATTATGTTTTAGTTGATTGTTGCAAACTATCACTTTGCAAGCTTTGCAGAGGGTTATCAGTGAACCGAAAAATGCGCTGTCATTGTAAATGTCATGTTTCTGTCCTGAACTCCACAGAATAAATACAGCTACCCTGCTGCTTATGTTTAATCTTGAACTAAAACCACCATTGTCTCCTTTAAAAAATATATGATTGAGTGATATAAAATCACTATTCTATATCAAATATATCGGTTGATATCACACAGCGTGAACTGTAATGTTTGACATTTCATGCTCATAATCATTTGATTTTATAGTAAATTAACACTAGTTCTGAAAAGTAAACGAGAAATCTGCCAGAACAGGTTCTCCAGTGAATGTATCATGCCTTTCCTTCCATTTTGTACCAAGTCCTTTTCTTGAAGAAACATGCCACTATACAGAGATATTTCTTTTCTTAACAATGCATTGTGGGAAATGTCTGTGATGAACTGCTCATAGAACAGTAAAAACAACAACAAAAAGTGAGTTCAGGCCTAAAGCCCCATGCCAACGACTGAGACTACTGGCCTGCCTGCCTTTCCACTGTCCTGCCTACCAACCCTTCTCTAAATTTAGCATAAAGCAATGCCTGCTTGATGTTAACGTCATCAACATTGGCTAGCTACTGTTTAGCATTTTGATCCTTTAACAATTAAAACATGGTTGCCAACTTCCATAGTTTACATGACCTTGATTAGCGCTAACACACACTAGAGGGCTTTAAATATTAAATTATGCATTCAAATCTCAAATTCTTATCATTGTCACATTTTTGCACACCCAAACATCACTCAGATGTCAAGGTCGCATTCATTACAGGGATACAGTTAGTGCCAATTGAAGGCATTTGCAGTGCCCTGAACTTAATGTATTAAATAACAGAAATTGTTGAAACTACTGCACTAGATCTTTGCATCTAGAGAATTATGGGTTTATACAAAATATTTGGATTTGTGTCCAAAATATGTTGTCAAATGGAGGAAAAGACTGAGATTCCTACATGCTGTGATATTTCTCAAGAACATAAGCGTGACTCCGTTTTTAGTCTTGATGATTGAGAAACTCTTATAACAGGTTTTACTGGGCAAAAGCAACAATTTGTAAAGGCACAACTTCCACCTCCAGTCCATTTGTTCAGATTTGGTGGTTTTATTTAGATGACAAATAAAGGCCTCACTCAGAGGCATGGCGTCAGACATAGATCTTCAACATCTACATAGATGAACTAGCCGTGACATTGGAACAATCTACAGCTCTTTGCCCCACCCTTCATGAGCCAAGAAGGAGAAGGCCTACTCTATGCAGGTGACCTGATGTTGCTCATAGTACAAGGGCTGAACAGTACTCTCAGACACGGGGCCTTGCTGGGAATATGAAGAAAAGAAAACAAAAAAAATGGCGTTCCAAAAAAAGATCTCAGGGAAGCTGACTCAGATTCTCACTCGGAAATGAAACATTGGAACACTGGACATACTGTTATACATCTGGGACTGGAGAGAAATTCAACAGGCAATTTTTAACTTGCACAATGAAAGAACATTAATTGTGCCCAGGGGCATAGTGTGTATCCACACTGCTGTTTGAATGGAGCAGAGTTGCACTTCTCCACTTAGTACAAGAAAGACAGGGAAGTACGAAGCTCTTACTTCCCCAGGATACCACAAATACATCTGAAATGTACAGTCTTAAAGGAAATTGAATATGCACATTGGAGAGGAGCTGATCAGCACAATACTAGCTGTCTGTCAGTACTGTACTATCAGTACTGTCACAGCCTGAGAGATAGTGATACACTTGTGATACACACACATGCACAAAGCACCTTAAATAACTATTGTCTACATATAATCAAAGCTATACACAATATTAATTACTTTTCTTTCTATTTGTTGTATATTGCATGACTCTTTTTTCTTTCTGACAAGATCTCTTTCTAATTCCATATTTGATTTAATCAACTCTTAATTGGTTGTAAATAGTAAATTATGCATTTTTATTTTCTTTAATTCATTTTGCGCATATATATAGGCCTAAGCAAGAGGATGTACTATGACATGACAATAAAAACAATTGAAAATATAAAAGAATCAGCTGTCTGGCCAGGAGCTGTAGAGCTCCCTGGTGGATAATTCCCTCTATATCGTTTTACCTCTTGATTAAAATAATTGCTTTTGCGTTTGTTAATACTTTTATCCCTTAAGCGATTTTTCAGCTTTTATATATATATATCCAATTTGCGACCGTGCTGGAAGTTGCATTAATCATTTGTTTAAATTACAATCGATTATTAAGTGAGTAGCTATAACATGATTTTTATTAGGATTTTGATCTTATGTACATATAAAACACATCTTTTTAAAACTTTTACATTTTCAAACCAGTCAGAAATACACAAGAGGGAAGCAATACATTCCTTCCAAGGTCAGGGGTAAAAAGGAAAACATTCAAAACACAGTCGTAGACTGTACATGTGGGATCTTAGGGGAAAATAAAATAAAAAAGAAAGCAAAAGGGACCAAAGAAACCATTGTTAAATCCCCCCCCACGCAAAATGGCGTGTCAGGGCGCGCCTCCTCTCCGGTTATATATTTATTCCAACTTTTCAATTGACTGCAGCTGCATGCACTAATTCTTCGCCATAAACGCAACCGTGGTAAGTGTTTGAGAATTTTGGTCACTTTCGTTGTGACTGTTCCTTGGATGTGATTAGCATGGTTGCGGCTGTTGTGGAACGAAAATCAGTTAAGTTCTCGACTGTGGATGCAAGCGGAAGATCAATTGACGTTGACGGGATTCTGTGGGGGTGGCAGCATTATAGTTCAGGTTAATTTGTAACAAATCCCGTGACTAACGGGAAAACGCCAGGCGCTAGCTCTTAACAGAGTTTGAAAAAGGAAGTTAGCATAACTTCTTTCGTACCATCTTTTAGTAGACATAGACGTAAATATGACACAGGATAATGGGTGCTGCGTCTCCGTTTGTCAGTGCTTTTTCGATTACGCAACCCCCCAAATTCTAGTGATTAGAAGCAGAAAAGTCGGAGCAGTCAACAGGTTGATTCAGGCTATCATCGTTGCTTATGTGATCGGGTAAGGAATTGTGAAAAGCGTCTGATTCCTCAATAACCGGCCTATTTTCTCATTTACGTGACTAAATTTTCAATCGGTGTAACGGCATCGCACTTTAAACATGTAACCGGGTTGAGCTCAGCTAGCCTAATTGTGTTCAAGAGTCTGCTCGTTTCAGTTTATTTTATATGTGACTTCAAAATGATGTATCAGTGACTCTCAAATGTTTTTAAACAAAGTCGTATTGCTACATTGAAAAGCATCTCTTAACATACTCCTGTAAAAATACGCTGCGTTTTTTGTGTGCTGTAGGCTTTAGAATCTGGCGGGTAGGTACCAATATCTGACAGAAAAACGGACGCTGTCTCTCTTTCGTGTTAAAAAGAAACGCTTTTGATCCGTTTAATTTACGGTACCCTATACTTGTTGGGCTTTTTATACATTTAAATGTTTTTTTGGTAACATTGTTTAAATTCAATTTGGATAACATTTATTAAGGATAACATGTTATAATCACCCAATTAATTTTACAAGAAGAACTCGTAAAAACCTTTCATAACCTGTTGTTGCAGCAGTGGATATGATGCATTGTGAACGAGCTGGGTCTCTATTTTTGCTGGTGAAATGTTTTACCGATTGTCCCAAATTTGGTGTGGTGTCACATAGATTCTTAAAACTTAATAGACAGTATACTCAGCTCCTGCCTTCCTTCCAGGAGGAGTTGTATTACAGTACTAAACGTCCATTGTATTGTACTTGGTCACGCCCCTTAATTAATTTTTAGAAGAGGCATCAAATTAGAATGTTTTAGTTTCAATGGCAGGGAGACGGACCTTTCAATGTTAAGAATACAGAGCTGGGGTCCCCAGGTTGCGCAACCAGTAAACCCATTTGTTTGATTGAGAACCAAAACCAATCAGAATTTTCCATATTGAGATAGTTTGCTGTGTTACGCATTGGGAACCCAACGTGAACATAATAATAATATACGCCATTTAGCAGACGCTTTTATCCAAAGCGACTTACAGTAGGGAATGTATACATTTTCAGTACATGTGGCCCCAGTGGGGATTGAACCCACAACCTAAGCGTTGCCAACGCTGTGCTCTACCAACTGAGCCACACAGAACCACAGAACATACTCACTAAATTGAATTTAGTTTATTTCGCTTGTCTTCGTGACTTTGTTCTGTGGCTCAAGTGCAAAAAGCACATTTACCATGATTCTAGGTCAGCTCCCTTACTCTGAGATGCTTTATGAATACCAGGCCCTGATCTAGGATCACTTTAGCCTTTTAGCTCATAATGGATAAGGTTAAGAAATGGACAGGGCAAACCTGAACCTAGATTCGCACTCCTACTCACCCAGGTCTTCAGACTGTCACTGGTGTTTGGTGGCTGCATTTGAAACCCCACCATCTCCTAAGCAAGGCTGGCCTCTGATCAGTGCTGGGCACCTCAACCTCTCGGGTAACATGCAGGGCTCAGTTTGCCAGTGCTGATCTGAGATCAGCGCCGGGTGTCTCCTCTCTCACCTGCCCAGGTACGTGTGTGTGCTGAAGCGGGGCTACCAAGACACTGACTCCGTCATCAGCTCCGTCACCACCAAGGTGAAAGGCATCGCCCTGACCAACACGTCTGACCTGGGCCTGCGCATTTGGGATGTGGCGGATTACGTCATCCCCCCTCAGGTACCATCCATACCTGGGGAGGAGGTACATGACACTCCAATATCCCCCCCACACTTCCTGTTGTCCAGGGATCCACTTCCTGTTATCCAAAGTTTCACTTCCTGTTATCCAGGGTTCTGTGTCTTGCCGTCCAGGGCTTCAACATGGGTATTGCCTTAGTTTTGCCTCTGTTGCCATTTCACACATTGCATGTTGAATTAAGATCAAGATCGCACTGGCGCCATGCCACGGTGGTTGGGGAATGAGAGTCTTTCTCTGTTGCTGAACTGTCACTAAGCTGAACGCAGTTTCTGTATCGCTAAGATGAACAGAGTTTCTGTGTCGCTAAATTCATTTTTTTCTCCATCCTCATTGGAAAAGGGTTTCACAGATTAAGGTGTCGTCGTAAATTCAATGACTTTGCAACAGACTGGACAAACATCTACAATCAGGGGTTAGGTGGAAGTTAATGCCTGTACCTTTCCAATGTTTTCTGTTGGGATATGTTTTTTCTGAAGTAGGGGTGACTGGTTCAAAGATGGCAATGGCTATGTGTGTGACTTTACAGGGAGGTGAGGTTTTACAACGGCCGGGTTCCCCTAAAAATCAGGCGGTAGGGATGATGATTCAGTTGCCTCTGTTGCCATTTCACACATTGCATGTTGAATTAAGATCAAGATCGCACTGGCGCCATGCCACGGTGGTTGGGGAATGAGAGTCTTTCTCTATTGCTGAACTGTCACTAAGCTGAATGCAGTTTCTGTGTCGCTAAATTCATTTTTTTCTCCATCCTCATTGGAAAAGGGTTTCACAGATTAAGGATCAGTTTGTTGGTACTACACCTGTTACAGATGCAACAGGTTTAGTAGCAGCAACACCTGTTATAGCTACACCTGTTTGTCTAGGTGTGATTATATTACTACATCCCATTTCAATATTACATCAGAACAACTAACACTGAACACTGTGTTCTCTTCCTTATAGGAGGAGAGCTCATTTTTCGTGTTGACAAATCTGATCATCACTACGAACCAAACGCAGTCGCACTGCCCAGAGGTAGGACACCCCCAAGACCCAACACATGATCCTCTCTGCTCTGCACTGTGTACAGTACAAATCAAACATGATGTCACCTGGATGAGCTGCACATTCAGACTGAATTGGGTCCATTCAGGACAGAGCAATTTAACCACAAAAGTACAAAGTGGTTCGGCTCAGAGGCTTCGTTGTACGATTGGATAATTGTGTGTGTCTTTTCCAGTTTTTCTAGCACTTTATCATACTGTTGTCACTGGACACATTTATCAGATTGGTGCTTCAAAGTTAATCTTAGGTTTTGTGTGGAGTGACACAAGAAGATGTCAAAAATGAAAACCCGGGGAACATCTTTTACTTTCATGGGAGGATGTGGGATGTGAGACTGATGCTGTCTGTTGTACAGGTCCCCACACCCAGCTCCATGTGCTCCTCAGACCGCGACTGCGTGCCAGGCTTCAAGGATGTGCGGGGGAATGGTAGGCCTGACTCCGAGAGACCAACTCCCTCAGGAGAGTCTGAATCTCTGAGACTCACTCTGGAGAATCTGAGACTCACTCAGGAGAGTCTATCATTGTCTGAGAGTCACAGACTCACAGAAATGCTGCTCCTTCCCCCATTTCTACCAGGATTAGCTCAACGAATGCAAATCCACAAGCCTGGGGAATGCACAAATTTCATAATGTCTTGCACTGGTTACCAGGGTTGTGGATCGTATCATATCGCAGTTACTCGTGGCAGTACGGTTTCGAGTTCCACTTCTGCCTTTAACCACATTCCAGCTCCTTTCTCCTTCTGTGTAGTCTCATCATTTTACATCTTGCACATATTCCTATTCAGATATTTATTCATATGAGTTTTTCTTTGCCCAATGCTGCCTCGGACTCAAACCTGTAAACCTCTGGTGAGAAATCCAGTTGTGCAGTCAGTGTGTTATTTGTAATTTATTTATTATGTGAATTATGAGTTCCCATCCTCTCCTCTAGGGGTACGGACGGGGAAATGTGTGAATTATACAGCCACTAATATGACCTGTGAAGTTATGGCCTGGTGTCCACTGGAAGTCGACGGGGAACCACCCATGTGAGTCGCCACACACATTTAACATTTCCCAGAATGCACTGCAGTATAATGTTTAAGGTTTACACAAATGGTTGGGATAATTATATAATTAAGAGCAGAAGCTGGCATCAAATCCAGAAACGGAAACGGCCCTCCTTGCCCACCCCTGTGTTAGTAACATGTCTGCAGGAATGTTTTTGAATTCAGTCAGTTTGTAAAGAGTTTGTAAAGTATTTCAGTTCTGAGTGTGCATCTCTCTGTTTGTGCTCACAGCCCTCCCATGCTGGCGGATGCAGAAAACTTCACCGTGCTTATTAAAAACAGCATTCGGTACCCCAAGTTCAACTTCAACAAGTGAGTCCGTCTCCCATCTTCACTCTACTGCTGTTTGTTGATATGTAGTATTTGGCTATTATGCCCATAATGGATATTGAGACACTGTTCTAGTGTGTTGATGGGCCCCATGGTCTGGTATAGTATCCGGACTATACCAGTGTTGGCTGTGGCCGCAGCCCTGCATAGCAGTGCATGATTGACTGTAGCGTCACCCACCGAGGGTGTCAGTTGGCTGGGTTGTCCACCAAGATCGACTCCGCTGGTTTGTCAGGCATCTACAGTTTTCCTGTGTCAGCTGTGCATGAAGTGTCGTTGTCTGACTCAATGACTGTGCAGCTTATCTGGTGGGCTGGGTTGTGAAACAGGAGAGTCAGGTGGCAGCTCTCTTTAGAGGAGAGCACATGCTTTTCTGCTCTCCTGAATTAATGGAGTAGGTTTCAGCGATGAGGTGTCCATACAAATGAAATTAGGCATTCCAGATTTGGTGGAAAAATGTAAATGAAAATAAATATGTCCATTCTGGATGAGTACAGAGGCTGCTGTGTGGGAGATCAGTGTTAAATTGGGATTCTAGCATTCGGTTGGGCTGCTGTATTGTAGGTTCACCGAACAAAATAAGCCCATTCCATTCTGGTATATCCCAGCCCCCTGTGCCTCTTAAAGGGGTTAGAACACCAAAACATGACCTAAATGTGAGCATGGGACCAGTGTAAGGGTTCCCATATACAGCCACCTGCAAGGCAGGTAAAATGTATGTGGTAGAACGCATCTCCATGGAGCTGAAGCTCATCCTGTTTCACAGGGGACAGGGTCAGTCATGTTAAGCTGTGTCCAGTTGTGTTCAGTTGTGTTAAGGTGTGTCCAGTCATGTTGAGCTGTGTCCAGTTGTGTTCAGTCAGATTCAGGGTCCAAATGATTCTCTTCTCTGCTTGCAGGAGGAACATCCTGCCCTACATCAACAATACGTACCTGAAGCAATGCATATTCAATTCCACCACTGACCCGGACTGCCCCATCTTCACACTCAAGTACATTGTATCAGCGGCCAATGAGGACTTCCAGGTCATGGCAGTGCATGTCAGTCCCTCCCCCTTCCTCCTCTCTGAGTAACATGTACAGATGGATGGGGTTCTCTCAACCCTGAGAGTCTGTTGAGTGTGACATGTGTTGGCCTTATAGTTTTGAACGTCCAATTAGCATTTGCGGATCCGTCTCATTGCTGGAACACCCACCATAGGTGTGACAGCACCAGCTAGCCCAGAGGAGGCGCTCTTGTGCGATGAGTCCCCAGTCCCTCCCTGGGTGTTTTGTTAATATTAATGATGCTGGATGGCATGGGGGTTGTGACGTTAGGAGTGCAGGGGGTCGTGGGGTTCGTATGCCCATGCGAAGTGTCTCTGAGGTTTACTCTCTTGCTCCGGCAGGGCGGGGTGATGGGGATTCAGATCGTCTGGAACTGTGACCTGGACATGCCGGCGAGCTGGTGCACCCCCAAGTACACCTTCCGCAGACTGGACAACAAGGACCCTGATAACACAGTGGCTCCGGGATACAACTTCAGGTACAGGCGCAGAGAGACTGGTGCTGCCCGGGAATTCACTTTCTGGTTGCAAGTTTGATTGCCAGGAGGGCAATACCATTCAGAACTGTGTGCTTTCTGCATAGGCGGAGGGTGTGTAAGGCTGGGGAAAGCTTAGCCTTCCCCTGGCCACGGGCATGGCGATTTATATATAGGCTATGTATACAATTAAATACAAATATATATATATGTATATAAACAATTAAATACAAATATATATATATGTATATAAACAATTAAATACAAATATATATATATGATTATTTCGAGGTGCAGTTAGCTCACTCAATCCACTACCTACTGTGGAGGTAACTAAGTTGGCCAGCTGCCGCTGATTGCTGCATGGTTATTAGCCTACTAACGTTAGTTAGCTAGCTAGTTCAGTGCTCTAGTCTCATCCAACAACGCGGATGACACTAGAGCACTGACCTGTCAGTGAAGTCAACAACCTAACCATGTTACCCTGAAAGCTGAAGGATTCATCATGGACTCACTGAGCCATTCTGGACACACACTCTCTGTTAATGTCAATAAAAAGTGTTATAAATTATGTGTGTGAGAATTAATAAGCATGCCTGGCATCGAATTGAATAAGTAGCCTACAAACAGGCACAAAACCCCCCCCCATAAAACAGGCACAAAACTCTGACAACTTGACCGACTTAACTTACTTCAACCAGTGGGGTTCAGCGGTGCAAAGCAAACGTGACGTTATATAGATATTCAACTCCCTTTTAGTGAGAATGAATGCAGATTCTCTGCATGTGCCTACACTTACCCTGCAGTTGGTTCACCCTCCGGCTTTGTGTCCTTTCTTGGTTTGTTCTTCTCAGCCCAGTTTGCCAGTCTGCAGCCCCGCCGGTATGCAATAACGCACCGAGACACCTCGTTAGCTGGAACTGGCTGCACTATAACTCTTTACAACTTTCCTTTAGAATATTCAAAGCAGTAATGTGGTCCTTTATAAATACTGTTGAGTTTAGACACAGCTTTGGGTCAAATATGTTTTTTAACTACTCTTGATGTGCCGCTATAATTTGAGAACACACATGTAAATGTCAGAAAATTGTCTAAGAAATGTTACTAATCAAAACATCAAATCATCTGCATGAAGAATTATATTCTGAATATTGGTAAAAATAAATTTAAAATTGTCAGCAATCTTCAGGAATTTGATTCCGTTTGATAATTTTATATATAGTTGTGTCACTGAGGAAGGAACTTAACACTTCCTCTCTTCTTGGCAGTCACCATTAAGAGTGGTTTGTGGGTAATTTGAATCCACAGCATGAACTGTTTCATGGATCTTCGGAGTCATGCTGATTTTGCTTTGCAGGTTTGCAAAATACTACAAAATTGCTGATGACGTGGAGACGAGAACGTTGATCAAAGGGTTTGGGATACGCTTCGATGTCATGGTTTTTGGCAAGGTTAGTTTCCACACCAAAGCAGCGCATATAAGGCCAGACTGCAACACCACGTTAGGAATTATTCATAATTCTGTACACTTGAGAGATTAATAAATGATTTACCTAAATGTCACCATTCAGAATGTCCATGAAATACTTCATGGAACCTGAGATATGCCAACCCTCCTGATTTCACCAGGAGGCTCTCAGAAAATTAGCCAAACTCCTGACCTTACAGCTATGTGCCGTATCCTCCCGAATTTGGAAATAAAAAGTGTGATTTATTTGGTATTATTATTGTATACCCGCTAGTGCTGGTGTAGCGGATGGGCCCTGGTACGTGAGCGCCCGCTGCAGAGTGACGTGGATAAGAGTACGACTAGTTCCCGGAGTTAGGGACTTGAGTCTTTAGCTCGGCAAGCTTAATCGCTCTCTTGTCGCGTCGAGATCCCTCGGTTTGAAACTCGCTGCGGGCAGAACCAGACAGGACCGTCACACTGGCGAACGAGTGTAGTTTATTGCATGCAGCACATATATGCACATGTACCCATTGTGGCTAGCTCTGCAGCTGATGAACAAATGTTTTTCACCGACTCCACCCCAATATACGAGCAATTTTTTATTTATTCGTTAGTATAGCTGCAAAAACAGTCAGAGAGTTACTCCTCCTCCCTGATTACAGGATTCTAATGTTGGCATCTCTGGAACATGTTCTCACTCTGCTTATGACTCTATCGTGACTGTATTGTAACAGTCTCCCTACTGTTCTGTGTCGATGTCATGACTGTATAGTAGTGGAAATGTGACTATAGGTTTGTCACATATCATATATCGTATCATGACTTTATTGCAACTGTATAATGATTATATTGTGTCTGCATCGTGATCATACTGTAACTTTTTCCTGACTATCCTGAGGGTATTGTTACCATGTCATAACTGTATTTGGATAGGTATCATGACTGTTCTGTCTGTGCAGTGAATGTATCATGTCTGTATTGAACTGAACTATACTGTGATAATATCATGACTGCATTGTCTATATTGTGACTGTACTGTAATAATATCATGACTGCACAGTGATACTGTGACAGTATTGTCTGTATCGTGACCATACAGTGATATCCTGACAGTATTGTCTGTATTGTCTCTCTGCTGAAGGCCGGGAAGTTCAGCATTGTGCCGATGCTGCTGAATCTTGGTGCTGGGCTTGCTCTCCTCGGAGTGGTGAGTGATGTCACGCCTCGCGTCACCAATCACGTGCGACTTTAATCAACAGCGATTGCACACGATATGCTCAGGTGTAGAGGGGAGGATTATTTAGCCAGTTAAATGGGGGAAGGGGGTGATTAAAGGCAGCAATTTTGGGAATCTGCTTCTCAATGTGGTTTGGTATGCTGCTCTGGCCCAATTAAAACATGCACAATGCTCATGTTTTACACCAGCTAGACTGATACGCATTCATTTACATGAACGCATGTAGAAAAATACTGGTTCAAACATATAAATATCTGATCAAATCGCAAAATGTAACCACACTACTGATTTTATAAGTGAAACGACTCGTACAGTTGATGCATCCATAAATGAAAAGTTGTCAATACACACATATGTATTCGCTGTACTATCTTCATAAGACAATGTCTTCATTTTTAAAATTTAAGATTGAACCTTAACAGCAAGTCACCCTGAATGCGGAAGTCTGCTAACCTCATAACTGCAATTATGATAATGATGTTGTTTTGTTTAATTTCCAGACAGGAGCTGAGTGGTATTATGCTCTCAGGGACCAGGGCTAATGCAGACTGGTAGAGTTATTATTTATGTGAAACCATTTGGTGATTAGCCAGGTCCCTCTCTGTCTAGATATCTGTCATTTGTGGTTGGATCGTTATTTCTGTCCTTCGGTAAATGTTGTCTGTGATTGGATATATCTCTCCGTATAGGCATTGCCTATCTATGATCGGTTAGTTCTGGGTCTCTGTAGGCAGCCCTCATCTTTGATTAGGGATGGTGAGTTTACATGTACGTAACTCTTGTTTGTGATTGGTCTGTTGCATCTTTTTGAAGGTAACCCGTGTTTGTGATTGGCTTTGACTAGCTTTATGTTACTTAGGCAATCCTCGTCTGTGATTTGGTGACAGCATGTTCTGTCTCTTTGTAGGCAACCCTTGTCTGTGATTGGTCTGTTCTGTCTCTCTGTAGGTAACCCTTGTCTGTGATTGGTCTGTTCTGTCTCTCTGTAGGTAACCCTTGTCTGTGGTTGGTCTGTTCTGTCTCTGTGGGTACACTTCATCTGTGATTGGTCTATGTCTCTCTGTAGGTAACCGTTGTCTGTGATTTGGTTGTCCTCACCTTCATGAAGAAAAGAAATCATTATAAAGCAAAGAAATTCTCATATGTGGATGACTTTGCGTTGGTGAGTATTCTTTTTTTAATTTCATAACAAACTATGTTAAAATATGCCACTTATTACAGCTACTTCCATTCATTAATATATTACTATTTTTTGTAGAGCTATATTTTTACAATATTTATTTATCATTTATTTGTTAGGGACATAGCAAAAGCATTGTTGCAATGTTAGAAAACAAGCATCAGATGCATTGCACAAAGTTTACAGCCAAGACTATAAAAAGTCTTATACCTTACCTTCATACAAAGGTGGCAACTGCAATTTCTGTATTATATAAATATAACACAAAGATAGAATATAAAAATGGTTTGTGTATGTTTAAATGCATTTAATAAAGAAAACCCTGCAGATTGTAACATTATGGCAACAAAGGGGGCCACGTTGAGGAACATGCAGACTCATGTTGGGTAAAACTTTGCATGATTAAATTATTATTTTTATTTTTTAGCTTTCTGAAACGGCAACGTAAGAAACTCAGCCATGTGGTGCACGCTATGGTGGTCGACGTGGTCAACCGTGGGCTGGGTGGAAAGGGATGGAGGTTTAAACCTGCACTCCGTCCAATGCTCCGCCCTTTTCCCCCACCTGAGCGAGTAGACCCAGATTTCCCATGCATTGAACCATTAAACCTCTTGAGTGTAATGGCTTTTCACTGTGGTCTTTCGCTTCCCCCCCCCCCACCCCCCCCCACCCCACCCCACCCACATTGAAACTGAAAGTGTAAATTCAGTCAAATCAAATTTTACACGTGATAAAATCAGCACTTTGAAGACACTAACAGTTTGCACTTTGGATAGCGTGACTGACGGCAATCACCTGACCTGGGTCAAAAAACATTTAATGATTTAAATGTTTGGATGCTGGTAAAGTTTGAAAACACTTGAATTTTTAAAAAAATGTAACCAAAATGTACAAATCCCTCCACTGCAAAGTTACTGTATAAAACTGTGTACCTGAATTGTGTTAGTTACTTGAATTTATTGCAATGGAATGCTTATAAATTGAAGTGTAAATAAATTACAATCTTGCCTCACCATAATCTCGAGAGATGCATCCTGTTTAGAATGTGTGATGTTTAGCTGCAGTCCAGAGAGGAGGAATCTGGCATTTAGTGGAAGCACATTTTGGGTCACCTTTCATTAAGGCAGGGGTACTCAATCCTGCTCCTGCTGGGCCACAGGGTTGCACAGGTTTTTGCTTTCACCTTAAAATCCGCAATCAATTTGGACATAAGAAACCAGTTGCGGTGACAACTAATCAACTTCTTTAATTTATCAAGTTCTGAGAAAGGACAAAAAACGCACACCCTGAAGCCTCCTAGGACCAGGATTGAGAACCCTTCCATTAAGGGCATTATAATGCTAATAAGTGTTTGGCAAAGAGCATGTATACATGTTTTAATGCTACATATGAAAAGATCCAATCCAAACACTTGGTTGATATAAATAGCAGGGTTGTTTCTGCTTGAGGTAGCGATGTTTACAGACGAAATGGAGGTAATCAGAACAGAAAATACCAAAAGCAAAGTTTATTTAAGTCAACAAGCAGAAAGATCTTACTTAAAAAAATACAATAAAAATGTAAGGCGGTTTAACCAAGTTATGACAAGGCTTCTGACTTGTAGTCCAAACAAGATCCTCTTCAAAAATAAAAAGGTTTAAAAAAATAACTGTACAAAACTGAATGGACGGAAGATGGCTATCGCCTCTTCTGGAAGATGTTCCCTCGACCCATTCCTCCACGACCTCGTCCTCTTGCAGCCACTGTAGGGGTCAGAGAGCATAGGGGGGGTCAGACGTCAAAGCATACACGTGTATGCCTTTATCCCTCACAAACATGACAAAGGACGCTTCGGCGCCATTGTGAGAGATGGAAATGGAGAGCTAGTGCCTTGGAAAAAGGGACTTGCACAAAAGAGGGAAAAACTTGTGTATAGGACTAATGTAGCCCAAATTAACTTAGTTTAAATAAGGCTACTCAGTCACACAGTAACATAAAAATGTTTGAGGAGGAGAACAAGCCATTCATTTTGCTTACTGCCTTGACCGGGCAAAGAGGTAGGTGAACTGCCGCAGACCCCGTGGCTCTCCAAGACCAGGGCTGGGGAACCCTGCTCGAGATAATACCCAGCACTGCGTCAAGCCTGATCTTGAACATCCTAACGGTCTCTGCCTCTAGTACAAGCCTTGGCACTTGTACTTGGCTCGTCTACACACTCATGTTTCAGTATTGGGGCCTTACAGCATGTAGAGCTCCCATGTGTAAACTAAATAAAGTAAGTAATTTGCGGCATGTTTCTCCCAACGTCTCCGTTCATTAACACCGAAATGGCAAAAGGCCAGGAGTCTGACACCGGAGAGGAGGCTGAGGCAGCTTTCTGCTCTGGGGAGGGGAACGCCTACTCCCAGACAAGGATCTCACACCAGCAATGCAATACTTTTCTTGGTCTTTTCATTAATCATTTCCTTTTTGTAAATATTACCCCTACCTTTCTCCTAGTTTGAAATGCCTCATTGTGTGCACGCACTAATCACTGCAACCTCGTGTCAATATGAGGAAATGTGTTTTGTCAGCCACTGCTGGAGCCAAACCCAGGGGAGGGAGGGAGGGAGGGAGGGAGTATGCGGGACTGTCCTCATCTTACTTGATGAGCGCCCCCTCTGGTTTATTGAGCAGCTGCAGTCCAATGCCTGTGCTGTGCAGTCACTGCACAAGAGGATGCCTCATGTGCAGCTGGTGCAGGCAGCGCATTAACAGGATAACACACTGGTGTGAGTAGCAGAGTTTTAGTGATTAGGTGAAGGAGTGACAGGGTGAGTGAGTGACTGGCTGAGTAGCCAGACTCGCGGCAGGCAATGAGGGGGGGTACCCTGTGCTTTGAGGATGGCGGCCTTGCCCCTCCCAGCACCGGAGCCTTGGTTCTTGTTCTTCATGCTCTTCAGCATGGGTGCATTCTTCAGCATGTCCGGCAGGATCAGGAAGCGGATCTTACTCCCACGGATGTACACCTGTTCCAGCTGAGACACACGCCCATCCCGGAACGTCACCGTGATGTTCGACATCTGACCGGGACAGAGGGGGTGGGGCTGTGTGACTTCAATAACAACAATAATGATAATAATAATGCATTCTTTTTATATGGTGCTTTTCTCAAATTCAAGGCAATTTACTACAAATAAACATGTAGTGCAAAACAAGAAAATAAACAGAACAAACATGCAGACAATGCAGGGGGGGTTAAAAGCTAAATTAAAAGGTGTTTGTTTTCAAGGCTGATTTAAAACTGCCCAGGAGTTTGTTCCTCTAATGTCCTCAAGGACTGGAGTTAAACCAGCAGACACTGTGGCCCTCCAGGACTGAAGTTGGACACCCCTGGTTTTAACGCCTTGTGGGTCAGCAGAGCCCTTTAGTCACTGCTGAATATTCCAGGGAGGCAGTGCAGGTAGTATAGTACAGGGGTGATGTGCTCCCTGGATCTGGTGTGCGTGTTAGAATCCTTGCTGCTGAATTTTGGACATGCGTCAGGGGTGCCCTCGAAATCTACTGGATGTGCAGGCTTTGATTCCAGCCCAGCATTAACACACCTAATACTAATAATCATTGTCTTGACCAGCGGCTGATTAATTAAATCAGGTGTGTTCGTGAAGGGATTCATGAAATAGGGTGTTGGTGCTGGACTGGAACAAAAGCCTGCACACCCAGTAATCTCCAGGACCAACCCTGGGCACCCCTACTCCAAGTGCTTTATACCCCTACAAGTTACAGAGTAAGCGGTCTAGAAGTGATGTGTGGATCAGTTTCAGTAAAAGACAGAGGTGTCGAGCGAGAGCAACGTTAGGGAGGTGGTAGAATGAGACCTTTGGAGTCACACTTTTAACATGGCTATCAAAAGAGGGCAAAATATACAAGTCAAAAATCACACCAAGGTTTTGCATGTGGGGAGAGGAACATACACTAAAACCATGGATGTCCAGTCTGAAGTTACCAACTCTATGGCGTCGACCCCAGACGCGCTCGCACTCTAGAGAGCGTCTGCAAAAGTAAGTTACGTTTGTGTGATTAGTTGCCTGTGATTGCATGTCCCAGGCCTTACCTGGCAGTTCATATTGTCCTCCGCTTCGATCAGCTTTCCCCGGTAAACTTCTCCCGTGTTTGTTTCGCACGTTACAATGTGTCCTTCAGCTTCGTGTAGGACTTTTATTGGCACGCCGATCGACATCTTACCCGCTAAAGCAAAACATTTAAATCAATCAATAGAAAAATACGGTTAGCCACCAAGACAATACATTTAGTAGCCTACCTAGGCAGATGTATCCCCTACGCTTCTAACCGCGATACATAACTAGCTAACAATTGTACAATGTAGCGAACAGAAGAAAATCCCGGCAGCTGGCTAGATGACCAGATATCTCCTCTAAAACGTATCTAGCAAGCCACGTCGTTACACACACCATAATAGCTAGCTATGTTTGCTTAGCCAGCAACATCGTAAGACAAAGCAAACAAGATATTCACAGCCAACGTTCGCTTCGCAATGTACAACCGAAACGGCAGCAAGTCCATCAGGCCAGCTATAACTTTGTTGGCTCAAGTTTTAGGCCAAATATGCGTGCTTTAAGCCTACTACTTAATCAACTTGTTTGATTGTAATTGTTTGGCAGCCAACGTTAAATACCTCAATGAATGAGTTACCGTCCACTTCGCTCGCTGTACCGTGCACATGTAGTTTCTTATTTGCTTGATAACCCAACCGGTTTTGCAAGTTGTTGCTTTTCATAACTTAAGAACCACAACTTACCTTTCTTACTTAACAAGACTGTTGTTGTTGTTATAGCGGCAACTCCAAAACACAGGCGTGTGAAGTCTCGAGCCGGTTTTGTGCGTTTTCCGCCACCCACAATACACTTGCTTCACAGGAAGAAGTAGGCTGTTCTTATTCTTCTTCGTTTACCTTTTAACGGAAGGTAACACACTTGTAGGCGTATTACTGCCCCCCACAGGTTTGGAAGTTCGAAAAACAAGTCTTACACCCAGGCGGCAAATATCTATACATGTCCCTGCGTGGAATGGATGGATGCAATTTGAATGCAACAGGGAATACAATTACTTTAAACGTTAAAACATCTACTTGTAATATGCAGGTGCACTTAGTACAAGCATGAAAGCTTAAATAATTCTCAATTGTGGAGTTTGCATGAAAGTTATTGATTTAAACTGAAATTACTCTGGAGAATGTATTGAATTGAAAATCCAGGTATCATCACTGAACAATTTATTTGATTATTTCAACATTTCTTAAACTGGAATTTGCACGAGAACTCGATCAGTCCTTTGCGTTTTTATTGAAGCCCTTGGCAGTATGTAAAACAGTTTCCCCATGTAGGCCTATTTCAGATCCTGTATTATTCCATACATCGACACATAACTTTTTCACAAAGGGATTCATCCTAACACAAAGGCAGGATGTGAATGCAGACCTAATCAATCAAACAGAGAGCAGTAGATCAGTGCCTGAAATGGAGCACCCATGTCATAAATCACTATCTCTCTCCTTCTCCCCCGATGAGTGATCGCTTCGGCGCCATTGTGTGAGAGATGGAATGGAGAGCTAGTGCCTTGGAAAAAGGGACTTGCACAAAAGAGGGAAAAACTTCTGTATAGGACTAATGTAAGAGACTAATGTAGCCCAAATGAACTTAAAGTTTAAATAAGGCTACTCAGTCACACAGTAACATAAAAATGTTTGAGGAGGAGAACAAGCCATTCATTTTGCTTACTGCCTTGACCGGGCAAAGAGCCGCAGGTTCTGTTGGTTACCATTTTCACCTTAAAATCAACACCCATTTCAGACCCAAGAAATCAGGTGAGGTGAATGAACTGCAGTAGACCCTGCTCGAGAGAATATCCGGTCACCTCACATTGCCTCTCCTTAGCCCAGCTCCTGCCCTTATACTGATTAACATATCGGTGCCTTAACTGCCTCCCACTGCCATAAAGACGCAAGGACGATCACCTCATTTTTACTGTCCGTGCGTGAAGCGCAGATCTAAGGGCGCGCTGAGAGGAAGTACGATACAATTTGTGGAGGACTGCAAATTCACGAAGAGGTCCAGACGAAATATTCATTCACTAACTCCCCCACCTCAGGAGTTAATGAAGTGCTAGCTTTAACACATACACGTTGATGTGGAAATAAGTTTTTTTTCAGTTTCTTCTTTTATTTGGTATGCTTGATGCATAGATTTAAAACATAAGGTTTTTTCATCCGTGAGTCGATTCTTCCCTAACATCGCGCAGTTCAGATTAGAGAGAAGGCTGGAATGATGAGTTAAAAACAGACACGATCCTGGAAAATAAGTGGTTAAAGTAAAACTAAGGAGTGGATCGTTTTGGCAGATTTATTTATTTTATTGTGTGGGAGCTGAAAGATGACGAAAGAGTCAAAGACCCATCTCCCACTGGTCAGCGGTTGCCATGGTGACAGATGCAGACCGAAATCAAACAGTGCACATTCATTGTAGCCACCGGCCATGTGCTGAGTATTGCACAGCTGAATTAATATTTATCAATATTAATATTAATATTGAGATCATAAATACTGCGGAGGAATGTGATACATATGAGGAAGTAGTCAGGTCCCCTGGGTTGGACAGCTCCACATGGATACATAGAGACCTGCTTACACACTCTGTGAACCGTACAGAATAATCAGGGCAAGAAATTAGGGCACCACACACACTTGCCTTTGCGTCCGAGTGAGTAGACCAAGGCCGTAACCATGGAGTCAACATTGGGGGGGACATTTTAAAAAATATATCAGCTAGGCTATATATTGGGGGGACATTTTGAGCATATCTGAATATTGGGGGGGATGTGTCCCCCCCAATATATATGGTAATTTCGGCCTTGGAGTAGACCCACAGCGCTTTATCCTTGATCAGGAGTAGTGTTATGTTTTGCAACGTTTGTTTTGTTTGTTTTTTGCATTTTATTATTTTCTCATCATTACGGTTCATTTACGTCTGTTTCCCCGTCTGTCTGTGTTCCGTGTTTTTCGATATCCACTCCTCGTCTTTGTTATTGCACTATTCGGGTGATTTCGACTTTACGGTTTTCTGTTTTCCTATCTCGTTTACTTCCTTCTTTCTTTCTAAACACTCTGTATATATTAGTTAGATGCAGTGACGTGCCGTCAGGGGATGGCAGGGGAGGCCGTGCCTCACCTGTCATCATGGAAAGAAAAAAATGTAAAATGAAAAAATGAATTAAATGGCTATATTTATCCAGTGATTTGCACTATAAAGTTATTTTTTATCTAACTTCACCAGTTTTAGATTATTTTTTTTTTAATTTTTTTATTCAAAATCGCCGAATTTTCACATTTACTGTTCAAATACTGAGAAGAGACGTGCTGTGAGGCAGCAGCTAGATGAGCCTCACCATGGATTGCGCAATGACTATGCAGTGAGACCGTATTGCTGTCTCTCTGTATGTCGCTATTAAAATGTTCAAACACTTTTGCTATATTAATTAAATTTCCATAGTTTAGCTGATGTATATAAAGTACAGTGTTTTTTTTGTCAACAACTGTATGTGTGTAACGTGTTTCTTGTGCTGAGCAATCATAAAACGGCTGCGAAGAGGCACGCAGTTCTCCTGCCTCACGGTAGGGGGCACTCGTCGTGATCCCAGTGATTCTTCTTGCGACTCCTCGGCTGCAGAATAAGACAGCAAGCTACGATCTTCGGTTAGCAAGTAAAGTGCCGCCATCAGTTTATTTTTTCGTCGTGTCTGGCCTTACTTTCACAATGGAGGATTACATATATCAACTCAAACAATTTTCTAAAATGGATTTTCAATCGAAGCAGGAGGTAAATAACTAACGGAAGACCAACGCCGGAGCTAAAGGATTTGCTTCAGACTACCGTTTCTATGACCGATTTGAGAAGAAATGCAGCGCACTTGGCCTGACAGAGAGTGGAGGCAGACAGTCGATTAGATATGAACGAAAACGACTGTTCTGTAACATTCTGGATAACATAAGCCATCAAATGAAGGCTAGGTTTGATCATTTTGGTGAGCTGGCTTTCCTTGGTTTGGTGGATTGCGCAAAATTCCGTGAAATGTCACAACATTTTGATGACACGAAACTGCAGAGCCTGTCAAAGTATGCCAAATTCTTGGACTTTGTGGAACTAAAGGCGAATCTCGTTGGACTGTATAGCTCACAAACGGTGAGGGATGAATGTAAGTCTCCTGGACAGCTTCTTAGCTTTTTGGCCCAGAAGGATCTCATTCAAACTGTTCCTGAGGCGACAAAGTTGCTCCAGCTAGTGCTCACTATTCCAGCTACTACAGCATCGGTGGAGCGGTCATTCTCAGCACTGAAAAGACTAAAAACATACAGTCGGAACAGGACTGATCAAGGACGACTTTCTTCCCTGGCAGTGATCTCCATTGAGACAGAGAGAATTTTAAAACTGAAGGAAGACAAGGAAAACTTCTACAAACAAGTTATCGATGCTTTTGTTTTGAAGGAGCGGCGCATGGACTTCATTTATAAATAACGGTAAGACCATAATAACGTTTTTTAAATTAAATGTGCTTTTTTGTGTGCTACAGTTTGTAAGTGTAAAGAAAGCTGATATGACATTTTAAACATAACCCGTTAACTGCTGCCAATCAAATGGTGAATAAGCTACTCTGTAGGGTTCATATGTTTGTAAATCTGATTGTGATGAAGTCAGTGCCTCACCAGCCATGAACCTCACGGCACGTCACTGGTTAGATGTATATAGTACTAATCTACTAACATTAGGGATTTAGATTAAGTTACTAACATTACTAATTACTAGCTAATTATCTCACGCTTCTATCTACCGCTACCATTCTCTCTCGTTGTCCTATCCCTGTACGCTTCTCACTTTTCGCTTTATCTGCACGCAGATTCTTTCTATGCACTCCTCCCCTTCGAACTGTGCACGTATCTATCTGCTAGTCCAGGTCGTTTATTTTCAGTGTGTTTATGTGCTTCCCAGTCCGTGTCTTTTTTCTCCCCTCGTTATTACAAGATGTGCATTAATACATGGTAGGAACAATCATAGTTAGTGCACGAGATCAGTGCAGGAATACAGCAATAGACATCATTGCAGGCATCTGCGTACCATACCGGGAAGGAAAAGGTTAGTGATTTTTTTTGTTTTAGGAGTATAGTGTTGAACAAGTAAACAGTGGTGAAGACAATTTAGCTAGATGCTCAGAGTTCAGTGGAGTCTGAAGAGGTGGGTTTTGAGTCTCTTGCGGAAGATCGCAAGTGATTCTGCGGTCCTGACCGATTGCGGAAGGTCGTTCCACCAGCGAGGGATCAGGACAGAGAAGAGGCGAGACCGCGAGGAGCGGCTGCCAGCCTCTGGCCGCTTGAAAAGCAAGCACCAGTGATTTGAATCTGATGCGTGCTGCGATGGGGAGCCAGTGCAGAGAGTAGAGTAGAGGGGTGACGTGGGTGAACTTCGTATTAGTGATTCCTATCGTTCTCACCTGTGTTCTTGCCCTTCTCTCCTCCCAGTCACACCTGATTCCTGTTGTGTTTCCCTTCCCCGTTTGTATTTAAGTTCCGTGTTTGCTTTCATTCATTGTCAGAACGTTGAGCATCATTCACTGTGCCGATTTTGTGTATTTTCCGAGACACCCCTTCTGTTTGACTTCGAGTTCGCCTTCCGATTTTGTTTGTTTGCCTTTCTGATCATTTGGTTTTGCCGTTTGTATTGCCTTTTTGCCTTTTGAACCTCGCCTGATCATTAAACGTTCCTTTACTGCCTTATCCTGGTCTGCGTCTGGGTTCCTGTTCGGTACCTCACAAGTAGGATGTCCTTTTTTCAAGGGGCCGGCTGCATTTCTAGCAGGCTACAGCTGTAGCCCCCTTATGACTACTACACAGAAAGCATGTCAGTATGCTCATCAATAGAGAAGGTTAGGGTATGGACAGGGCAAACCTAATCCTAGATCGGCGCTCTTGCTCTGAGACGCTTTATGAATACGATGCCCTGACCTAGGATCAGTTTTTAGGTCCTAATGGATAAGCTTGGGATATGGACAGGGGAAACCTGATCCTAGATCAGCACTCCTACTCTGAAAGAGTATCTGTGTACAGTCAGATGGTACATAGTGCTGCAATGAATTACTGCAACTGTAATGCTTCACTTTTGGACGTTCTGGTCGCTTAAAAACTAGATTTACGTGGAAGAACCTTCCAGGTACTTCACATCGTAGTCAGTGTATTTTTACAGTTTCGCTGGAACACCCACTTAGAACAATCTACGCAAAAAAAGGCATGCTAAAAAATAAGCCTAATACTGTTGACAAATAATTAAATAAATAGTATATACAAAAAAGGTCGCCGTAGCTCTTGAGTTATTTGGAGATAAAAATAGACAGGTTTGTGACTTTGCTCTGTAAACTTCTGCTCGCGGAAAATAAACCTGCCACGAGCGCTGATCCACATGCTTCACTCCGTTCTTATGCTGACGACGCAGCGCGCTGATTTACGCCGTAAGGGGTAAAATATTATGATAGGCTATGATAAATGGGTCTGTTTTCCACAGCCGTTATTTTTGAACGTTACACAACCTGCTGGGCCGGGGGTTCCGTCTAGTTATTTTTGTCGCACGCTCAAAGCTGCAGATAAGTGGGCACAAGCACCTCTTTACTGGAGTTAAGAAAAATAATAAACGCAGTTACACATTGAAAACATTTCCAACATAAAATAATGCTGCATTACTTATGTTCTTCATTGATTTAGCATGACGTGACACTGTGTAGGAAGGCTTGTGGACAGGGGCGGCGCCAGAAAATGTTGGTTGGGGGTGCTAAGGGGGTGCTTTATGGTTGTGAGGGGGTGCTCATGAAATGTAGACACCCGTGCAGGTCACGGGCGCGCAGACCACGACTATGAAGGCTACATTATTACGCATAATGTTTAAACCATCTAGTCAGATATTACAGCACGGCTACTACAACAAGCATGCTATGCATTGATTTAGCTTGTGTACTGCCATCTCACGCACTCAAAAAATAATACAATGACCCAAACCCTCAATACCAATAGCCAGGAAAACATTGCCACAACATGGCAGATAAACACTGCTTAGACCATCTCACTCATTGCAAAATCAACGGGAGCTTGTGTTGGCTCGATTTCTTTGTAGTTTTTTAGGAAACGATCATGAGGGACGGAGCCCGAAAAAATGTGTAGGCCTACAGCACCTGCACTGATTCAAATAACTCTGCCGTCGGTTATTTGTTTTAACGCAGTCCACCAAAACAAGATTTGGACGATGAGCGTGGCAATGGATATACAGTGCCTGTGGGACATCTTTTCTGAAATGATCTGCTACACCGTTATGACAGCCTGACATAACGGCTGCGCCGTCATAGCATTGAGCAACCCACGTACTGTGATCAATGTTGCATTTATTAAGTGTCAGTTTGATTGTTTTTAAAAGCGAATCAGCGTCTAATCAATCGGCTGGAGTGAAATGTAGGAATTCTTCCAGTGCAACATTATTGTGCAACTAGCGTGCCACCAGACACCTGTTCTTTTTTGCTGACGTCCTTACTTTCGTCGACTATCAATGCAAACAGTCCAGCTTCCTCTATTTCACTACTTATTTGCTCCCTAACCAAATTTCAATTAATTTCAATAAACTCGTTCTGTATATCATGGTGAGTATACTTCCCATTTCTGGGATTGTCTGATATTTTTTGCGCAACAGTTTTGTCGAACTTGCCAATAACGTGTAAAAGTTCAATGAAGTTTAGCACACACACAAACACAGGGCCTCTACTACGGAATTATAAAATAATTGTCGGCTGGTAGTTATTTTGACTGAAAGTGTTTAATGAAAATGTAAAATTGTAAGGAAATGCTTGGTGGGGCTGCGCCGGTGCTATGCAAATTCCTGACGGGGCTACAGCCCGCCAAGCCCCCCCTGGCGCCGCCACTGCTTGTGGAGAATAAGCTCACGCAGTCATCATATCAGGGATAATGATCTGATCGCTTCGTCATAGTTGGGCGCTTTGATCACGATGGTGTTCGTGGTGGCCGTGCTGTAGATGTAAACCCCGTGTTCTCCACGCTGTGGCCATGTAACGGTAATCATTATTTTAAACGATAAGGATTTTAAATGTGATAGGTGTTAATTTGACACAAGAAACACTTTTGCACCTACGTTTTTAAAAAGGTTTATTTTGAACATCCTGGTTTCTGAGAAACGCCTTAAAAAAATGTTTTTTACAGACAATAAAGCATTCAATCGCCTGACAACAAAAGCATATATATTTAAATATTGTAATAGTATAAAAGTCAAATAAAAGAAAACCATATCAGAAACAGCAATACCTGGCCTTGTGGTTCAACCGTGAGGAACGTTTGGAAAAGCATTTTACCTCCCTGGAGGTAGTTTTGGTCATTGCATGGAGTCAGAGCCTGATTTGGGGTGATTAAGACTAAGTAGAAAGGTGTGCTGTAATGTCATTAAGGGGGTGTGTGTGTGTGTGTGTGTGTGTGTGTAGAGATCACAGTGCAGTGCACAACTGTACAGTGCACAATCACAGAGCAGTTCTGTCCCGTCACCCAATCACAGTGCAGTTTAGCCCCCCCACCCAATCACAGTGCACCACTGTTCGCTCAGCCAATCACAGCACACCCCTGTCCACTCAGCCAATCACAGCACACCAGTGGGTCTGACTCCACGCCTTCAGTACCTCCTTGCTCTACTCAGGTGCGAGCAGCAGTCACCATGGTCTCTTTCCTGATCCTGAGAAGCCGTTTGCAGTTGGTCAAGCAGGCCAGATATTCCCCTCATCCCGTTCCGATCTCTGCCCCACCCTCCTCCACACAATTTACAATTTAGTCATTCGGTAAACGCTTTTATCCAAAAGTTGCAAGAGTGCATCAGCATGGGTAGATAATCATCGTTAGCGCTATTGGACAGAAGTTACAGTCTAATCATAGACAGTCACGCTACCTCGCTGGGGGTGGTGGGGGGGCAGGGGCAGGGGCAGTGTGGGCAGAAGAGAGTGAAGCAGCACACGGCGAACAGCCCCACGATGATGGCGAGTGATATCGCTGCGTGAATCTCCCGCTGCAGCGTCGAGCGTGACCCTGCTCCCTGCCCCACCCCCAGCCCCTGACCTGGCCCCACTCCTGATCCCACTCTGTGCCACGTTTTCACGCCCATCAGACACAGCTGTCGCCGAGCCACCATGAAGATGCACAGGTAGATACCCAGCATGGCCAGCAGGGGTGCCAACATGCAGGCAAAGAAGTTGAAGTAGACCGTGTAGTCCATGGTCACCACCTCCTCGAACAGGCAGTGGGTGGTGCCAGGTGGGCAGGTGGAGTTGGTGGGAACAGCGCACTTGTTCCAGCCCAGCATGGGCATCAGGCCGATCAGTACAGACAGTGCCCAGCAGATGGCAATAGTCCCTTTGGCCCGCTGGCCTGTCACCAGGCTGGTGTAGCTGCGCAAAGACAAACAGACGAAGATAAACAGCCAGCCTGAGATTAACGCACAGCCTGCTTCTCTGTGGATGTCTCATATAAACAAGCTCTAAGTTTGGACAACAGCACATCCATGTTTGTTTTGTGGTACTCCATCACAGGTAGTGCAAGGTGAGTGTTGGGACAGCGGTCAGCATGGCGACTGTCCCGCAGGTCAGAGGACCGTTCCGTGTCCGGGCATGAGCCCCCTGCTCTCCTCCTCCTCCACGATGACGCTGACCTGCATGGACGTGCGAGGGGAGCCTGCAGAGGCCCCTCCCCAGGGGGCATGGCAGTGGACGATGCGGCGGAAGGTGAGGCGGAACTCGCGGAGGCGGCAGGCATAGATGAAGGGGTTGAGGGCAGAGTTGGCATGGGACAGGACGATGGCCAAGTGCATGATGGGGGTGGGAGGGCGGGGGCAGTGTGGGCAGAAGAGAGTGAAGCAGTTGATGATGTGCAGCGGCAGCCAGCACACGGCGAACAGCCCCACGATGATGGCGAGTGAGATCGCTGCGTGAATCTCCCGCTGCAGCGTCGAGCGTGACCCTGCTCCCTGCACCACCCCCAGCGCCTGACCTGGCCCCGCTCCTGATCCCACTCTGTGCCACGTTCTCACGCCCATCAGACGCAGCTGTCGCCGAGCCACCATGAAGATGCACAGGTAGATACCCAGCATGGCCAGCAGGGGTGCCAACACGCAGGCAAAGAAGTTGAAGTAGACCATGTAGTCCATGGTCACCACCTCCTCGAACAGGCAGTGGGTGGTGCCAGGTGGGCAGGTGGAGTTGGTGGGAACAGCGCACTTGTTCCAGCCCAGCATGGGCATCAGGCCGATCAGTACAGACAGTGCCCAGCAGATGGCAATAGTCCCTTTGGCCCGCTGGCCTGTCACCAGGCTGGTGTAGCTGCGCAAAGACAAACAGACGAAGATAAACAGCCAGCCTGAGATTAACGCACAGCCTGCTTCTCTGTGAATGTCTAATATAAACAAGCTCTAAGTTTGGACAACAGCACATCCATGTTTGTTTTGTGGTACTCCATTCCATTGTAAAGAGTAGGGGTGTTAATCACAGTGTCCTGGGCCGGTATTCACAAAGCATTTTAAGGGTAAAAGTTGGTCCTAACTCAGCAATTTAGGAGCAACTCCGAAAAATAATGGGCGTGTCACTCATAAATTTAGGACTCCTAAAGTTATGGGATAAGAGCATTTCACAAAGGGTTTGAGAGCTAAAAACAGCTCCTAAGTCCAGGAGAAGTTAGAAGCAGTCAAGAGGACTTCTAAGTCGCTAAAGACCTACTTGCAGCGATCCGAAAATCTGCTGCTGCCGGCAATCGTCGTCGCAATCGCGTCAACACTGGAGATATTGAATGATACAGAGCTCATAAAAAGGTACCGCCTCAATCGCGAGGGCATTATATATATAATATTATATATATTATATATAGATACCCGCTGATTGTTTACGAGATGCAGACATGTAACCAATTGACTAGTCAGTATTCTTGGTTTCATGTTAAATCAGTGACACGTAGCCTACATTTGTATTTTATAATCTTTATTAGAATATAATAGGGGTGCATCGGATCATTTTTCGGATCAGCAAAAAAATAAAATAACGGGGACCAAAGGCGTGTTTCCACCAAAAATTACCAGGAACTATTCTCAAGGAATTGAATGAATGATCATTTCAGTTTTTCAATGTAAGTTATTTCACTAAATCTTTATTCGAAAATTTCACAAAATACATTTTTAGATTCAGTACGCCTTAGGCGATTTAACTAGGGTGGTCTTATGCCTTAATTAATTTAATAAAAAACATAATAATAACCAAAACATACATGGTTGTCTATCTCTTCACTGTAACTCTGCATCGAGATTTAGGGAATTGTTACTTTAAAACGTAACAGCGGCAGAAAAACTGTATTTCTCTATGATGGGTCAATTTAGCTATTAATCCGCGGATCATATGGAGTGCCGGACCGTGGGGGTTGACCCGTACGGATCACGGATCAACTGTGATCCGTTACACCACTAGAATATAACAGGAACAGGTAGTGCTACATACCCCTTTACAGTAGCATATAATTTATTTTCTAGGTTGAAATCGCGGGCAGAGACCCATTCCCTATATCAGCCAATTGCTGTGGGCATTCTGAGTAAGCTCGTTCATGAGACACAACGTCATCCATAGCAACGACGTCAACCCCGCCATCACTCTTAGCTTGAAAATTCTAGGACTTCTTTAGTATGAGTTTGTCTTTGCAGCTTTGTGAATAGGTTTTAAGAGGGGACTCCTAGCTAAAATGTTTTAGTGCGATTTAGGAGTAATCCTAGTGGTAAGATAAAATTCTTTGTGAATACCGGCCCTGGTCAAAATTCCCACAAAATTGGTATTCTAAATCTGGCCACCTAATTATCCCCTACATCTGATTGGCCACATAATCTCTTGCATTCCCTACCTACTTTGATTCCACAGGTCATTACTCTACAAATAATAAATTTGTTCTCAGCTGACCTGATTAAATAAAGGAAAATATATATTTTAAATAAAAATATTGTTGATTATGTGATTATTACTGGCCTTAATACCTCAAATATCTTTTTTTCTCTCTCTGTTCATTTGATTTTCTTTCAGTTCCTTTTTCCCAGTTCATGGCATAGCCAATGTGCTAGCTCCCTAGGCAACACTACAACCAATTATGCACTTGGCCACCAATTTATGCCCTGTGGCCACAGTCAGTACTGCTATGGTAAGGCACATTGCTACACTCAAGACTTCAATTTATATTCTGAACTAGTTAGTCTGAAATTAGTTATCTTATTGCCAGGAAGCACTCGCACTGGTACACATACAAACTCAAGAGACATAAACCATTTCTCTCTTGAAGCAACTGCACCAGTCCCCCATATATATGAAAATAAATAAGTGTACCACACTGCTAATGTACTGGCCTTGCAACTGGGAGATTGCAGGTTCAAATCCCAGCAATCTCTCTGTGAGCTGCATCAGTATAAAAATAAAATATCCTGCAGTATAAATGGATGTAAAAGTGTGAGCTGTGTACGTCGTTGAACGCTGTTAAAAGACGTTTTAAATTGATGTTTGGCATCATTAGCTAAAGCGCTGGGCTTGAGTGCAGTGATTTAGCCCATGGTCCAGAATGGAATCCTGATCATGTCGGCAGTGCTGCGGGCCACTGCTTCATACGGTGCTTAATAGTAATCGCCCAGGGAGGGAGGGGTGTCACGGTTCCATGTAATTCATGCCACGTTTTATGTGTTATTTATGTCATGTTTCATTTCATGTCATGTCTTGATTCGGTTTTCATGTTACGTTTATGTTTATGTTTAAAGCATACACTTTTTCATGTTCTTTCCGCAAGTCTTGCGTTCATGCTTTCTCTCTCTCTCTCACTGTCGCTCACGTTTCCTTATTGTTTCTAACCCCTCCTTGTCTGATTACTAATTTACTAACGATTAGATAGGTTTATTGTTTCTGCTAGCACGATTGGCAATTTAGTAACTCTAATTGCTGACGTGCTGGAGATTTACTAATTACTAACTTGCTAACCATGTGTATTCATGTTTCCTTTCATTTCTAGTTCATGTCTGATTTACTAATCTACTAACGCTACGTCAGGATAGGATAATTACTAACAACGACTAATTATCTTGTTACCTTGTCATGCTCTCCTCAGCTGTTTTCTGTTTTGCTCTGTTCTCAAGCTAAGTGTCTGCACCTGTCTACACCTTCATATAAGCTCAGTGTTTTTGTCACATCCTTCGAAATTGTTGCCTAGTTTTCTATTGCACTCTTGAGCGTTTCCATTGTCTGATTTCTTGTTACGATCTAAGCCTGTTATTGACCATTGTTACTGCCTGCCGTTTTTGTTACCACTGCCTGTTTATACCATGAGTTTTTGCCTGCTGTCTTTTGTGCCTTTGCCCCACGGAGCAGACTTCGGTGTTGACTCTTGCATCGTCCCTGACTACGAGCCTGCCTACCGTCCTCCTGTACCTCTGCCCCGCTGACAGCTACTCTGGTTTGTTTTGGATCGGGTCCAACCCTCACGCATCCGTCTCAAGGGGTTCAGCCTGCAGGACTTTGCTGTTACCGTGGCGACCAAGATATGCACCCCCACAAGGAGTGCTCTAGGTCCAGCATCCAGGTTTTTGGGGTTCTTACATTCACACACTGGTACCCCAGTATTTCCACAAGATACCTCTGGAAATGCAGAAGTGACCCCAGAACTAGAGGCATGACAGGCATCCAGGCATGCACCTGGGATTGCTGAGAAGAAATGAAATGCTGTAGCTCACGCAAATAATTCACTATTCCAAAATATATTTATGAAGCGAGTTATAAAGTTCAGAGAGTATCATGGGTGTCTATTTGTAGCAATTTACCTACAATTGTAATAAATCACATCTAGAGCCCCGCCCTCCCGCCCGTCCCACCAGCTTACCGCAGGGGGATCTTGATCGCAATGTAGCGGTCGACAGCGATGGCGAGCAGGCTGAAGATGGAGCTCTGTGTGAGCACCAGGACAAAGCAGGCGATGAAGAGGCAGCCGTGGGAGTGGGCGCAGAAGCCCGTGCTGATGGCGATGGCGAAGGGCACGGCCAGCAGCCCCACGCCGATGTCGGCCATCGCCAGGGACACCACAAACAGGTTAGTGATGCTCTGCAGTTTGGTGTTGAGTCGCACCGCCCAGCACACCAACCCATTGCCCAGTACTGCCAGCACAGCCATTACCAGCTCCAGCGCCACGTATGGCAGCAAAGTCTGGCTCAGCATCCCGCCACAATCACCTGACTGCCAAAGGGGTGGGGCCTCGCTTTCACGTGCATCACTGGGGACTCTGCCTCCAAGCACCAGCCGTCCAGCAACAGGGCGCAGAACCTCAGCCTATCGCGAAAGAGCTCTCAGATGATTGGCAGCCCCCCCAACCCAGTCTATACTCTTTTCAACACGACCACGTGAGGCGAGGAGGCTGTGCTTTCTCCACGGGGACCCGATGTGTGCGCACCTCCTCCCTCTGCAAAGTCAGCAAAAGAGAAAGAAGGAGAGAGAGAGTGTCACATAAAGAGTTGAATTTAAATTTGAGTCACATAAACCTGGAGGTGGGCAGGGAAACATTCTCTCAGGGGTCGAAGGTTAAAAAACACAATTTATCTACAGTCCAGCCTGCAGGACACTGCCACAAACAGAGCAGTGACTGGGTAACAATGTGGTTTTTATTTCAGGCATACCTTTCAAAATATCAGAGAAAATATCTGTCTCATGTTCTCATCTCCTCCTTACTTTAGGGCCCAGAGACTTCGCTTGGTGGCTCCACGTTTTTAGTGACAGCAGAGTGACTAACTGACTAAAACTATTCTGTCGCAGCTTTGAAATATCTATTTGATTTGTGCTTTTCCCACAATCATGTTAGCAGGTGAAGAAAATTGAGAATGTATATTTACCCTTAAACCAAAAACATTTTATACAGCTTGTATATTTAATCAATTGTTGATTTATAATGTCCTAAAGAAAATCTGGCAACCACCCTTTTGCTCAAGTAACATCAAGTAGCCTCCCTTTTGCTCAAGGTGAAAATTGGCCATAAGGGACTCCAGTGGTGGGCCGTCAGGGCCTGCAAGGCCTTCTCTGCTGGCCTAAAAAATATCTGAATCACAGACTGATGCTAATTATATTTTTTCCATGAATACTTATTAAATAATTCCAAATGGTCTGTCCGCTTCCTTTCATAGCTTTTCTGGTTGCGCTGCTTCCAGACGTGTATTTTCATATTAAAGCATTTAACCAATCACATTTCAGCCATCATTTGTTGCCAGGGTCAAAGAAATCTGCCTGGAGGCCTTCACAATCAGTTCTGCAGGCCCTGTAGCATAAAATAAGTGTTGATCAAACTGTTGCTTCAACCAATCAGATTTTGAGTTGGGGACACGAAGGCCTTCTAGAAGGCCTAGGTAACGTCAGCGTATTCACACCCTTTGATTGGATAGTCAGAGAGTGTCTGACTATGATGTAATGTGATTGGTTAAATGCTTTAATATGAAAATACACGTCTGGAAGCAGCGCAATCAGGGGAAAAGCTATGAAAGGAAGCGGACAGACCATTTGGAATTATTTAATAAGTATTCATGGACAAAATATAATTAACATCAGTCTGTGATTCAGACATTTGAGCGGACATTTTTAGCCCTAAAGCGAATTAAAACTTATGCCAGAAATACGACAGGGCAGGCTCGATTTTCAGCATTAGCTTCGATGGCGATAGAAAAGGACTTCTTGATGGAACTGAAACACACGGATAATCTGTACGACAGAGTAATTTAACTATTTTTGAGGAAAGAAAGGGGGATGGATTTTGTGTACAAATAATAAGGATTTTTGGTGAGTAAAATGTTTTATATATTTTTTTAAATATTTTCCTAAATAATATTGCAATTTTATGAGGTTATTATTGATGATTTTTTATGTGTGTCGCAGCTGTAGCACCCGGGTTTGTTTCTTCAGTAAAGGCATTTATTCTGGATACACGAGTTATCTATCTTCGATGCAACGGCAACGGGTGTGTGTTCGGTTTGTTTTTGCACTTTGTTTATTTATCTTTCTTCAGTCATGTTTCATTCTCGTTCTGTTCCACGTCTGTCATTGTTCCTGTTCGAGTTCCTCTCCTTGTCTTGTCATGCACTTCGGGAAATTCTATGTTTCGGTTTTTTAGGGAGGAGGAGGAACGCATAAAGAAATCTGCGTGCGAATAAAGCGGAACGTGAGATAGGACGAGAGAGAATGACAGCGATAGTTAGAAGCGTGAGATAATTAGGGATTAGTAGTGTTAGTAACTTAATCTAAATCCCTAATGTTAGTAGATTAGTTGGTTAGTACTATATACATCTAACTAATATATACAAAGTGTAATTAGAAAGTAAGAAGGAAGTAAAACGAGATTAGAAACGAAGACGGAAAAACCGAAACATAGAATTTCCCGAAGTGCATGACAGAACGAGAATGAAACATGACTGAAGAAAGATAAATAAACAAAGTGCAAAAACAAACCAAACAGACACTCAAAACATAACAATAAGATGGCTTTTATAGCCATAAAATAGTTATTGAGGGGTGGATTGATTCAGACGGAGCACTACTGAAGGCCTAGGTGTGAAATGCACGGCCCGCCACTGAGGGACTCAATATACTGTAGCAATCTTCTGGCTTATTGTATTATTTCTTGACCATCTACACAAGAAAACTATACAACACCTATTTGTTGTACGTTTGAACTGTGGTACTGGGTTGTGCTGTGTCCATATGCGATATGATCACACCCTCAAGCCTCAAGGTGATTTCCCTTTAAATTATACCAAACTTAGGGCAGGGAGTTTGGGCTGCTACAGGAAGCCAGTGAAGTGTGGTGAATACTGGAGGGACATGTGTGAATTTTGGTTAGTTGAAAACTAGACGTGTAGTGGCATTCTTGACTAGTTACAGTGGGCTGATGGCACAGGCCCCCTGCCCCGCACCCGACAGTTCTCCCCTCTCTGGAATGCTGTCCCAGTTTCCTGATGGGCTAGGAGGGAGGTATAGGGTCTTTATGGATCAGCTGGGCCATTCTGATGAATGCCAAACACGCTAGTGGAACCTTGCTTCCATACGAGACTGTATATCAGCACACATGCACATGCAAAGCACCAGCCTTGACCACATCCTGTTAAAGACTCATAATGAAGCCCCCCTGCTGCTAAAAAAAAACCTAAATGCAAAGGGCATGGACTGGAACCAGATGCCTGTCACAGATTAACATTAGTTGATTTTGATTCTAATGTCATGGCATCGAGAGGTTATTGCAGGTTGAATGCATCCAGCTCTTAATATAATTCATATTGATTAATAAAAGCATATCTGATCACCAGATAAAAACTCAAGCCACAGTTTTCTGCAGTTATCCCCATTTGATCTGTAGGGGTACAACAGCTGTGTCTCAAACTGGCTCTGAACCTGCAGCCTCCTGGGTAAGAGCTGAGATGCTAATCCCTTGCCTCATACTGCTGATGGATCTGTAAGCGGGTTGTCGTGTAATAACGCATAAAAAATAAAGATGCGTCATCCTCACAGCTAAGAAACGCTGGTGAAAAATACAATAAAATATAATGTCCACCTCACACCTATTAATGCTCCGTACACACCTACACATTTTGGGTCACGTGTCTTCTAAAACAACTGCACTCGCTACACCCACTTAATCTTAAGCGTTTAAGCACAGTACGCGCTTATTCGTTATATTGACACCAACTTCACGTAGGTAAACGGTGATCGCAAGAGTTGTATGTGTGTGACATTGACGCGATGTCTCTATGACTGTAGTCGGTGTCCTCCAGTTATTGTCATCGTTGTTAAAAGCCATTTATACATCACAGAATGTAAAACAGGCTTCACTTTGACCTGCTTCTCCATGCGTGGCTTTCATTTGCAAACGCACGCATATGCTATATTTATTGCATTTGGTTTGGCTCTTTTGCATACGCTCTTCTCTCGTGTATATATGATGTAAAGAGGAAGGCGCACAGGTGTTGATTTTTCAGCGGAATGCTCGCGTAACAGGAAGCGGTAAATTGGTGAGAAGGTCAGGCGCGCAGCGCCGGCAGCAAAGCATTGCATGCATGCAGGAAATCAAGTGTATTGAGCAATTAAATCAATTAAATGCAATAATGAGGATTGTTAATCACCCCATAAGAACACAACTGTCTATTATTGTAACCCCGTGCGGTATTTTAATTGGTTTTGGTTTCGTCCATTTTATTTGGCACCTTTTGTAAGACGCCTAACTTTCGGTACTTTATAGGTATGGGGTATTCCCCAGCCAACACGCGCTTTAGCATGCGACACACCTGCCAATAAATACATAATCTATCAGCGGGTCTTCAACTATTTTACTACAGTGGGACGCAAACACGACTCCTGAAACTTCAAACAGCACCAGTTAATATAGATAGTACTGATATCTCTTCAAGCACGTGGACTATGGGCCCATGTGTTTACCAAAACTGCGAGACATAGCGCCTATGATTTCCAAGTTAATGTTTCGTGCGCGGTGTCCAATCTGCGAATAACAGATTGATACCTATCTTGCTAAGACAAACTCCAAGCCCTCCCTGTACTACCGTTGTGCCTGCACAGAGAACGTCCTTCGGAATGTACAGCAACAAGTTAACCTAATTCTACATGCACAGTCCGGTTGATTGCAGCCCCATTTTAGCATTCGCATCACCAATAAATACAATACAAATACAACAGTTGCAAAACATACATTGAAACGGCGACTTTATGTCTCAATCTGAAAGGTATCGCTGACACACCTTTCCGACGTCGACTGTCCACTTAATATTGCACTCCCGGGAAGCATCCCATGCGTTCTTAGTCTGGAGCCTGAAAAGGTCGATGGATTGATGATAACGGAACTCGTCCACTCACCATGTACAGCTGAAGGCAGACCACGTGATAACTTGGTCTGCGCGTTCACACTATGCATTATCGCTGTACAGTAGCTATATTTCCAATGCCGAGGGATAAACTCAAACAGACCAATGAAAGATGCGAGAGCAGAACAGGTTACTTTGGGCAACATTTATGGATATGGTATACTACACACACACACACAAAAATATATATATATATGGATCTCCTTGGTAGGGGAGGTTTTACTTTTAATCAATGTTAATATCATCATACGTCCGTTGAAATGAGAAACAGGTCTGAGTGAATGAGACTCATTCAAGGAGACAAACTATATTATTTATTTAGCTGGTGTGGGGAAATAAAAAGGCCACCTAAAACTTTATTTAATTTTGAGTTAGCAGTAGTAATAGACTCGATTTCATTGGTTCTTTTCGGCACAATAAAATCAACTAAATAATGAACGTCTGCCCAGACTAAGGTGCTCGATAGATGCCAGTTCTATTCTGGACCACGGTGTTACTGAAAGACCCGTATTCCAGCGACGAGCCCAACATTCTTGCCAATTTAGATACGGTAGTATGAACTTCCTATTGTTTCTGTGTATCGTTTTGCCACAGACTGTCATGTCCGCGCGCCTCCGTCTTTAGTCCTAGTTCAAGGACGTGTTGTGTCTGTACGCGTAAGCGTCAACCTCTTCCGAGGGCGGATTTCGTCTCTGGCGGGTTGAATTTGCAGCGCGTAGCTTCTTGCTTTTACTAACGCTTTGTATGAAAATATACACAACAATATCAATTAAATAATCAATTATATCCCTTTGCCACTATAGAGCTGGAGCCAGTCTGGCACATTCTAGCCTTTTTCCACTGTAGACCTGGAACCCATTCTGGATCACGATACCCCTTAACACGATAAACATAGGCACTGCAAAAAAGTCTTAGCATAAGGTGCCAAGTCGAAGTGGCATATAGGACATATTAGAAGCCCTGTTAAGGTTAATTTCAGGAAGAATAATCACTCGGTTTCCAGTTTAGATATTGAGGTATTGAAAAAGTTAACAAACCACGCAGAGGAGACATTTTGGATATATTTACTAAATGCCATGAACCCGAGAGGTCTCAATGAAGAATTTGATATAAAACAATATTTATAGGGATTGCTGTATGAATGATTACAGCTGCCTTAATACAGTAAGATGAATGCCAATATGACATCAAGAGTATTTCTGTGTAACCATTGGAGTGAATACGAGAGCACTTAAAACAAATCTGTTCTCCTGTTCTGCATAAGACTGTTTTTTTTTGTTGCATGGTATTGTCCATGGTAGGCCACATCATGGTGGTTCATATTCAATGTGTTATAATGTACTGTTTATTGTGTGTCAACCACTTTTTTGCAAAACATTTAGTTAACTATGCAATCCCTACATTGTGTCTTAGGGTCTATGCACCGCCCTGTAAAAGGTAGATGGGAGTGGCACGTCCCACGCACCATGGGATCCTTAGGGTGCAGTTTTTGAATCGACCCATGTTAACAATGCTTAGTTTTCTGATGAAGACCTAAGGGTCGAAACGTTAACCAGCCTGCATGATTAAATAAACCATCACACTACTTTTTGGAGCATCTAATAAGTGTGCACATATCATTCTTTCGAGTCGTTATACTACCTTTCCCACTGTGGAGCTGAACTAGGCTGGCTCATTATACCAGACTCTCAATCTGATTCGCTCGCCGCTACTCACCCCCCCACGGCGCAAAACAAGAGCCGACCGTGCTGGCCTACACTAAAGCTCTGCACGCATGATGTGTCTGAAAGGTGGCCGTATTTATAGTAGAGCGCATTCTCCCCACCCATCACACGGAGCTGAATTTAGACAGCAGGTAAACAGACACCAAGTACAAAACATCTAAGCTATTTATCATTCTATTTCTGATTGTAGGCAAATGACATTTTCTGAAGCGTTGCCAGATTTTTACATCTGTTTCGGCACAGAGACCGTTGAGCTCGGCCGGCTGAACAGAGACACTGCGCTCAGGTTAGCTAGCTGAAGCACAGACACAGCGCTCACTTTGGCTGGCTGAAGATTTTACCCCTGTTCAAAATCCCTGCACTGACTCCCAGTTACCGCAATAATTAATGAAAAAATTATCTAAACACCGTTTAGTTTTTATGCTCCTTGCCGGTGGAATAGCCTGCCTTTGGATCTGAGAAATACAGAAACATTGAATGGTTTTAAGAAAGAAAAAACAACCTACCTTTTCAGTGCTGCATATGAATGATGTTTTTTTATACCTAATATCTACTACTACTACTACTGTTATGGACTTTATATGTTTGCTTATCTACTTGTAGGCCTATATTTTATTATGTTTTACTAGATTGTATTTATTTTATATATGTATATTTATGTCTGTGTACAGATATACATATATGTATGTTTGTACACCTTAAAATATTTTGTGTGTAAAGCACATTGAGTTGCTTCCTTGAATGAAATGTGCTGTATAAATGAAATTTGATTGATTGATTGAAGCAGGCACAGAGGTCAGCTCGACTGGCTGAAGCACAGACACACTGAGGTGGGTAAGCCCTGAGCCTAATTGCTGACCTCTGACCTCTTCCCCCCACAGCTTATACAACTCAAATAAGCCAACATTGGGAAAATAATCAATAAAACATTACCCCATGCGGGTAACTTCCTGTCAAATCCACCACAGCTTCCTCCAAGCTTTCGTTTCCCATAAAACCTTGCAGCAGAGTGGAGCGCAAAAGATTTATAGGAGACTAGACCCCTCTTCCTTGACAGGCAGATAGAGATGCGATGCTTATGGACCCCACTTGTGTTTGTGGCAAAGGACTCCTACCAAACCATATGAGGAATTAGGGCTGGCTGAGAAACAAGCCAATACTCAAGCCTGCAGAGGTTTGGGGAGAGAGGCGCCAGGCCTCATCAGCTAACCTCCGTTAAACCCTGTTCTGATTTCCCCCCCATTTTTTCTCCCAATTTGGTGGCCAATCATACCCTCTCTTGACTCTCTATCCCCCCCACAAGCCCGTCTACAGCAGTTACAGGATCAGCCACTATTCTGGGTCTGGTAGTGACAAAGACGCCGAACAGCCTCCTTTGAAATGGAACTCACCAAGCCGAAAACAGTGATTCCAATACAAACAGAGAAGCTTTCTGTCAAAGAGAACTCCTTAGGCAGCTAAAAGACATTGATTGCTGATTTACATAATCTGCATTAGCAAACGTGGGCTGTTCTGCTGTTACCACTGATGGGTTTTATTACACCAGAGCACTTAGGAATGTAATGTAGCGGCACCTGCGTGATCAGTTTGACCCAGAGAATTAGCAATTTGTCCATTTGGAGTTCCCTAACGTTTTGAATCTGTGACGTTCAATTGACAATATCAATTGAATATGTCATATTATATAATATATCAATATCAATTGAATGTCTTCATCCCAAGTAAGTAACAGTTGTTGAGGCTTTCCAGGTTTGAATTTACATTTTCCAGTCCACACCAGACAAAAATGGTGTCATGATAGGCCTTGGTCACATACGTATATTCTAGATTCTTTCAGCGATATTCTTTGCCTGAAAGTGGAAATTCTACTACTGGTTGGACTTGACAATTATTGTTAAAAAACATCAGCTCTACTTTCTAAAGCAGAAGAAAATGTACCATTTTTGTTAGAGGTATTTAATAACTAAGCGGAATTACCTCATAATCTATTCATGTTTGGTCTCCTTCAAAAGTGAATATTTTGAAAATAATATCATGGTGCTTAGCCCTGCTTTCAATAACCTTTTAGAAAAAGTACCTTTAAGACCTTATATAAGCCAGTCCTTCGGAGCTCTAAATTCATCCAATCAGCATCTTCAACCCTACTGGCTGAGTAGCCTTAAGGAGCAGAGAAGAGTTTTCTTATTTTGTTTTGTGGTGGTTCCTAGGTTGTGCGTGTTCCATCTTTTATTTTCCCTTGTTTCTTTTGTTTCTTGGTGCTGAAAGTGAAAGGTCTGGTCTGGTTTTATCTGGTCTCTCTCTCTCTGCTAGTCATTTTTTAAATGATCATTTCTTGTTTGATGTATCATTTTTTAGTTAATTATAAGTGGTGAGCCTACACTCACAAGTTTATTTATATTTGTGTTTCTCATTTAATGTTTTGTGTGTAACCTATTGTGGCAGCCCACGGGGCTGCAAAAGGAAATGGCTGCCTGGCCTCCAACACACGGGAGCCAAGAAACACTACATTTCCCAGCAGGCCACAGTCACACCTGAACGGAGTCAAGGCAATGGGACTAACGACCAGTTGAAGGCCATTTCGAGGCCTATTTAAAGGAGTTGGTGAGTGTGTTTGGAGAATAGAGAACCTGTGAAGTCTTTGTGACCAGCCAGGATTTGGAAAGAGTGTTTTGTGTATGAAATTGGATTGTTTGAGGACCCCCCTTTGGATATCGACTACGGACTGGATTGCGGAACGGAACTGGATTTTGGAATTGGATTTTGGACATTGACAAAGAGCTAAGGATTGCAGACTGTGTTTATATTCCCCCAAAGACCCCACCCTGTGTTTTGTGTTTTGTATTAGTTGAATAAATGTTTTGTTTTATATACTCCCTCCTCTGGGTTCTTTAACCTGCCTACGCCCTCTGCAAGGTCCGTGCGTGTCGCCCAACCCTTGGGGACACCACACTATTTAATGAACATATTTAATCTTTAATCAGATTTGGAGTTGACTTGGAGTTTTGACTTGCAGCTTGATTTGACCTGTTACTGTTTGATTAACCTATCAATGAATCTGGAGGTTTGAATTAGGATTATTTTAAATTATTATTAGACTATTATCCTTAATTAAATAACTATTTAATAAATGTAACATTTAAAATACATTTATGGTATTCAGAAATCTTGTTCCTTGTTTCCTTCTCTTTCAGATGGGTACCTGTTACAAGGGGGTAACTAATAATAGAGATTGGCTAGATTCAGTGCTGCCACACCCAAAATTTGAGAAATTCCTACTCGCCTGACAGTGAGAACAAGTGTTTGTCTTAACTGGGAAAATACTTTTCCTGTGAAATTGCCACACTGGCAATTTTACTGAGATAAAAGTTCAGAGTAAAAAGGGAAAAGCTGTATGTGGGGACTTCCTGTGAACAACCTGCTGGCATCTACACATCCAAGCGTGAAAGATCAAGTAATAGATATGGTGCCCCTTACACTTTGCCTTTCCTGCACTGTGCTGCATGTCAGTGGATCATGATGCTGCTGGATAGCATGCAGGGGAAAATGGGGTATTATTTCCTTTTAACTTAAACATCCATATGACCAGAAATATAATCTGAAATGAGATTGAACATAAAGCTCGTAGTTCAATGTACAAACATTAAATTTAAAATATAAAGCAGCAGAACATTTGTTTTGTTAGAAAGCTAAATATTATGCCAAAGCAGAATCTTACTGCATGTTCCTATATATATCGTAAGCCGATGGACGTGAGTACATGATCCTTGAAAGATCAGTTCTCTGCCACCAGCTCACCAAACCCTCTTCCCCTTAGATATAAAGCTACATGAAAGGAAAGCACCAGTCAGTGTGTGTGAGTTTTTTTGTGCCACTGATGGCTCTTGATACCATTGGGTTTGGGGAGGGAGATGTTATCACTTGCTGTCTGCTTGTGGCTGTTTAAAGTGCATGCTTTAAACGAAACAGAGATCAGGGCCCGTATTCACAAAGCATTTTAAGGGTAAAAGTTGGTCCTAACTCCGCAATTTAGGAGCAACTCTGAAAAATAATGGGCGTGTCACTCATAAATTTAGGACTCCTAAATTTTTGGGATAAGAGTATTTCACAAAGGGTTTGAGAGCTAAAAACAGCTCCTAAGTCCAGGAGAAGTTAGAAGCAGGCAAGAGGACTTCTAAGTCGCTAAAGACCTACTCACGGCGATCCGAAAATCTGCTGCTGCCGGCAATCGTTGTCGCAATCGCGTCAACACTGGAGATATTGAATGATACAGAGCTCATAAAAGGTACCGCCTCAATCGCGAGGGTATTATATATATATAATATTCTATATATTATATATAGATACCCGCTGATTGTTTACGAGATGCAGACATGTAACCAATTGACTAGTCAGTATTCTTGGTTTCATGTTAAATCAGTGACATTTGTATTTTATAATCTTTATTAGAATTTGTATTTTAGAATCTTTCAAAAAAATAAATAACCAAACAATTTCCACCAAAAATTATCAGGAACTATTCTCAAGGAATTGAATGAATGATAATTTCAGTTTTTCAATTTAAGTTATTTCACTAAATCTTTATTCGAAAATGTCACAAAATACATTTTTAGATTCAGTACGCCTTAGGCGATTTAACTAGGTGGTCTTATGCCTGAATTAATTTAATACAAAATTAAAAGATCGCTAATGTTTAAATTGTATTTAATTCGGTCGCGTTTCTACAAACCTGCCTCCCAGAAAGGCATTTAGTATGAAAAACAAAGCAAACCAAAACATACATGGTTGTCTATCTCTTCGCTGTAACTCTGCGTTGAGATTTAGGGAATTGTTTAAAACGTGACAGCGGCAGAAAAACTGTATTTCTCTATGATAGTTCAATTTAGCTATTAATCCGCGGATCATATGCATTTAACCGTGGGGGTTGATCCGCACGGATCACGGATCAACTGCGATCTGTTACACCACTAGAATATAACAGGAACAGGTAGTGCTACATACCCATTTACAGTAGCATATAATTTATACTAGGTTGAAATCGGGGGCAGAGACCCATCCCCTATATCAGCCAATCGCTGTGGGCATTCTGAGTAAGCTCGTTCATGAGAAACAACATCATCCTTAGCAATGACGTCAACCCCGCCCTCACTCTTAGCTTGAAAATTCTAGGAATTCCTTAGTATGAGTTTGTCTTTGCAGCTTTGTGAATAGGTTTTAAGGTGGGACTCCTAACTAAAAGGTTTTAGTGCGATTTAGAAGTACTCCTAGTGGTAAGATAAAATTATTTGTGAATACGGGCCCAGATCTGAGTCAAATAATTATCTGAAATACTTGTTAACCAATTAGACACCAGTAAAACTCCTGCAGATTACTGAGTTAAAAAAAAAATCTATTTTCACCAATATTCAGGAAAAAGTATTTCACAACTGGTAAAGGCACTTCTAAGTGCAAGTTGCCCACTGCAGCCTGAGTTCGAGCCCTTGTTCTAAGTGCAGGTTGCCCACTTCAGTTTGGGTTTGAGCCCAGGCTGTGCCAACCCGGATCTGGCCGGGAGTCCCGTTCTGGGGCAATAACTGGCTGTCAAAATGAGGCCAGGGCCTGTCTCCATTAGCTGACATGCTGTGGAGGGGAGAAGCAGGCTTTTGGGCCAGGATGTCAGACAGAACAGAAGAGGCCTTGGGACAGTGTTACATACATACAGGAGTTTTTATTTAACAGCTTCTGTACAAACAGGGGCAACAAACTCCTTCCCGAACATTTCCTCTTTCTGTTACTGTCTTCTGTACACAGAATCCCTTTTTAAACAGCTACAGGATGAGAATGCAATACGATAATGAACACAGATAGGGAATTAAAACAGCTAAATCTTTAAGCTAGCAGAGCTAGAACATAAAGTAAGACATTTCTGAATGGCCAATAACCACCCAAGTGGAGCGGGAGAGAGACCCTGTCGCACAGCAGCACACAAAGCATCCAGACAGATCTGCGAGATGCAGGCAGTTTAAATGTCCTTCCGCACGCCAACATGTTATTTTTCTTTATCCATATCATTGTTATTACTACAATCTTTTACATTTAAAACCTTGATTATCAATAAATATTACACCCATGAGCTTGACCTCTGACCTTTCTGGGATTTTTAGAGGACAGAAAAATACAATAAAAAAGGAAACATCGTCCCATTTCCTATCATGTATCTCCATTGACCAATAAGACAAGCAGTACAGTATGTAGACCAGAAATGACCTGACTTTTGTGAAGCTGCTTCTGCCACTGCAGTGAGAGTGAGATGGATAAGCGTGACCCAAATAAAGACGAGAGAAGCAGGCAAATCCCATAATTTCACTGCTGAAATTTAGAAAATCCATAATTTCCAAAAACCTCAAAAGTGTTTGTTAATTGATATATCAGCTGCCTACGGTACAGTGTACACAAGTTTTGATATTCTGAATTTACTTTAAAGAAAGAAAGACTCGTTACAGATTTTTCTAGATATGCATAAGAGAAGACACAACCCGAGGATTTATGAAGTGACATGACCGTTTGAAATGTAATTTCAGGGATGCCGTTTTTCTGCTTCCTGTCTTCAGCGTGTTGCTAGCGCCCTCAGCTGGCAGTGCTAGGGAACACAAGCGTTCCGGCCAGGGGGAGATCGACAGAAACTGCAGCACATCCACAGAAAGGTTCCGCCCCAGGCCCGCTCTCTCTCTCTCTCTCTCTCTCTCTCTCTCTCCCCCTCCATTCTCTCTCTCCAGTGTCCTTGACTAAAAAAATGTCAGAATTGCTCTACACCTCCGTAGAGAAAAGGATGCTCTGTCGTTTACTGTCAGGTGTGGGGATCGTCTCCAACTGTAGGAAATACAGCAGAACCTGGACCTGGAGGACCGGACAGACAGACGGTGTGAGAGACAGATCAGTATAGACAGAAATAAGATAAAAGCATGTGCTGAACTAAGAACTTCATTAGTGCACAGCTGAACACTGTTGAATGTGGAAACCTGCCCTCTTCCTCCTAAAATATACTAATGAAGAATTTATAGATGAGTGAAATCTACACCAATTTTTAGTTTGGTTTATCTATGGTTTTATGCACAAACTCCTTTGAGTGCAGACAGTGGATCTTAAAGTTTAAGGTGTGGATAAGAGCAGATAGTTATTGTTATATAGTTATGAGAATAATTATGAGAAGAAGAAGAAGTAGAAGAGGGACATGAGAATACACAATGACAAGAACAGGCCATTCAGCATCAACATCAAGGCTCATCACTCTAAATATCCAGTACTGCATCAAGCATAGGAAGTTGTTCCACACATTGACACCTCTCTTTGTAAACAAATACTTGCTGATATCAGTGATTTACCTTGAACTAATTTCTACTTGTGGCCCTAATGATCAAAGACAACAGCCTGTACCTGTGACATGACCTCCAAGGACCAGCTATCACTCATGCTGAGGGCCTGCGTGGGATTGGTGGGGATCTTGCTGTCCTTCTCTGAGGGGCGGAGCAGGGTGGGGCCGAACACAGTGGCCAGGTTGTGGAGGGACATCTTGTTGATGCTCTCCTTCTCTGCCACCCTGGGAGGGAGAGATGGGTGGGGGGGTTGAATTATATCAATGTCACACATGTAATTTGATGATTTTGACAAAACTTGATTTATATATGCTTATGGCCATAGGGGTGATGTGATTGAACCCTCCCGCAAGCAACAGTAGCAGAACTTCCTGTGCAAACAGGAAGTTTGGCCTAATTCATGAAAGCATTACATGTATGCTTAGGGCCATGGGGTGATGTAACTGAATGGCCTCACAGTGCCACAGGCGGATATGGCCTATGGTCCAGTAGCTGGTTTCACATACAGTAGAACCTTAAAGATACAAACGCAACAGGAATGGAGTTTGAATCTCTGAAATGTTCATAACTTTGAAAGTGACATCGGAATATACTAATCTGGCCTTTCGGGTAGTCTAGTAGTTACAGCATTCGACGTTGGCCACTGCGACCTGGTTTTGATTCCACCGGCTGCACAACAGAGTCAGCTCTGGCCAGGAGTGCCACCGGGGGCGGCAATTGGCTGTCCGCCCCAGGGAAGGGGGAGGGAAGCCGACAGGAAGTTAGCTGCGTACAGGAGTGGCTCTGTAGTAACGGAGTGGCTCTGTAGTATCGGAGTTACGGTCGACAGCCTGCCGAGTGCCATCTCGGAGGAGACGATACTTCGCCTTTGTCACTACCGGTCACAGGGCTATGGCAGTGAACTCACAATACGAGGAGGGGATTGACATGAAAACTAGAGGGTGTAATTGGCTACTAAATTGGGAGAAAATTGGATAAAATCAGAAACAAATAATACAAAATAAAAAACAAACTAATTTAAATTTGAATCCTTCATCAATTGGAATTGTTACTTGCATTACTGCTGCCTTATGTTTTCAATAGGCGACCCTCATTTTGAAACTATAAACCTTGGTTCATTAGTCAGCTGTGAAAACAGCAGTAATTGGGTTCTCATTTGAACTTTTTTATTTTTATTTTTCAAAATCAGCTTTCCAAATGAGCCGAGATCTCCTTTTCAGGCTGTTCCAGTAGAGGGAGGAGGTGTGTCAGGTGTCAAGTGCGGTACCTCTTCAGATGGTCCAGCAGGAAGAGGAAGGTGAGCAGGTTGGGCTCAGGCAGTGACAGCAGCAGGTTCAGCATGCAGCTCTCCTTCGCCACACTGTCCGCCAGCGCTGGGGGAAAACAGTGATTAAGATCTTGCATGTTCACACAAACACCCCCCCCACACAAGTGTGCACACAAGCACCCTTCAGATGTGTGTGAATCTCATGATTCTTTCATCAGTGCTACATGAGTTTTCAGAAATGTCTGTGTGTGATTGAGTGAGTGAGGTCTATGACCATGGCCACCCACTAATCCTATCAAAACAATAGGCAAAAAGAAAAGACCCAAAACAAAAAGGTGAGTGAAAAAGTAAGAAGAAATCAACGGGGAGGACATCCGATGGTTGAGAAAATAGAAAATAGAAAATAGAGAAAAGACAAGAAAGATAAACGAAGACAGATTTTTAGGAGAGAGCAACTGAAGTTGCCTCTCCTACACCAACACAAGAAATGAACTAATTGAGCCACTGCAGTCAGGCCCTATTTATCCCAACCGGGCAGGGCTTAACCCCCTGAGGTCGGCTGGATCGGCGCCGATCCAAGCAGCAATACAAGTATATTACTATTTCTAACTTCGCGATATTTTATCATACACACGCGGCAAAAACATTGACAGAAACCTTAGAATCGCGACTTTCCGATTTGAGCACTGGCAAATCAAATGGGATTTTAAAATTAGCTTAATTAGACCAAAAGTAAACCTTGCTTTTTACTCTGTTTTTTACCTTTTAGTAACGTCCCCCTTCTATTGACATGTTAACGAGGTGCTAATTTCGGGGAGGTGGTCGGGCCATGTGTGAAAACGCCGGCATAAACAACACAAACTGAAGAGGACAGTCTATGCTGATATTTATTTTATTTCGCTTGTTTTCAAATACTCGTGAAAATATATATAAATTCCGCGTCTTGTGACTACATATTCCGCATGTCGCAATGTAACAAATTGCAATAGGCACAGAAAATACTTTTCAAACAGCCTAAAATGTTATAAAATATATCGTATGTCTGTGTTTACGCTTGCAATCTGCCAGCAACAGTATATTCACGAGTATATTTTCAAATACTCGTGAAAATATATGAATTCGCGCCTTGTGACTACATATTCCGCATGTCGCAATGTAACAAATTGCAATAGGCACACAAAGTACTTTTCAAACAGCGTAAAATGTTATAAAATATATCGTATGTCTGTGTTTACGCTTGCAATCTGCCAGCAACAGTCTATGCTATTGATTTTATTTCGCTTGTTTTTTTATTTTTTTACATCTTGTCTGTGTTTACGCTTGCAATCTGCCAGCAACAGTCTATGCTGATATTAATTTTATTTCGCTTGTTTTCAAATACTCGTGAAAATATAGCCTATGAATATCGCGTGTTGTGACGCCAAACATTCCGCGTGTTGCAACGTAACAAAGAGCCAAAATGAATATTCAGGTATTTAGCATTTAGCCCTCCCACAGCCTGAAATAAATGTGACCAGTTCTGATAAAAACAGGTTTTTAGCTATTTAGATCTCAGATGTGCTAAACTATTTTCACACCCTTACATAACCAAGACCTTGGTGAACAAACGCACATTGGCAAAACAATTCGTCACTATAGTTTAGTGTGTGCTTTCACATCTTTTGTGACAGCAGAAAAATTTACTATTTTTAACTTGTGTGTTTGTAGATCTATTTACAAGCTGCATATGATACTGACCAAACTATTGATGGCATACAAATGTAGCTGTGATTGTCCTTCAAATAAAAATATCAAACACTTTGGAGTAAGTGTGTGTTAAATTGATGAAATTGAGATAAATATCAGACCATGCCAAAATCTAAAAACATTAAAAGCTTAGCACGGACCTCAGGGGGTTAATTACACCCAGGTGTTAATTAAGCCCAGGTGTTAACCCTCTCACCTAACGAGATGGTTGTCTGCAGTGGCCCAGTGAAAAACGAAATTGGAAAAAACCCGAAACGGAAACCGAAAAGCCAGTGTGTGTGTGAATCGGTTATATGCTGAGGCTCAAACATTACACCGCTGCAGCGTGTGAATGGTCAGAGGTTGGGACTGACCAATGCCCCCAGCAAAGTTGGAGTATAGATCGTCAGTGAAGAGGGGTTCCGGAAGCTCTCGGAAGTACAGTTTCAGTGTCCCGGCAATAGCGTTCACGTCCATCTCACTCATCATCACCGACACGTCCTTGTTATCTGCAGGGTGGAGGAGGCAGGGGTCACCATGACATTCCAAGGTTCCGGTTGGTAACCGGAGTTACATTACAGTACAGGGGCGGGTTTCCCGATAGAGATTAACGTGCAAAAATTAAATTAAATTAAATTTAAGCTTTATTTTACGTGTGAGTTTAACATGCTTCTTAATTAACTCTGCCCCAGCACCAGTCTGGAAAAAAGCAAAGCAAGTCGATAATCAAACAATCGATTGACAAATCTCTACAACATCTAGTTTGTTTTTTGGGACATTAGCATGGTGTAAATTAATTAGATACAGGGAAAGGTATAAACAGGTACAAAATGAACAAATCCCTCTAAAGTAAAAGGGAATGGCAGAACCTACAACAAAGGGAAAACAAGACTTCTCCAAAGACTTCTTCTTTTGGATGAAGTAGCACAAAATATATATATATTTTTTTTTTGACATTTAGCAGATAAACAAATTTTATTTTCAAAGGCTCAGGGCAGTCCCTCCACATGGTACTTTAGTTGTGAATGGTTTTGGGAAACCCATGTAAATTAACGATGGATCTTACAATGGAACTTACGACGCACTTAGCGTTACAATGCTTTTGAGAGAACCCACCCCAGAGCATCCATTGACACAGTATACCATTGAACTCGGTCCATGCCACTTCATGACTTTTCAGAAGATTTATCAAATTGGAAGGTTTTGGCTTCAGTAGTAGGGAGACAAAACTTTCAATGTTGAGAACACAGAGCTGAGTATCTAGAAGGGCACAATTGTTTTACAATCCTTTTAAAACTCTGATTGAAAAATCATAAGTCTTTTCTGCTAAATGCTTAAAATGTCTTAAACTGGTTATATTATTTTATTTATTCATTTTTAAGCTCTGTCCATTTCAATATCATGTCATTATTTTAATCTCTCCTGTTATTTTTTTTTTTTATTTTGTGAGGCACTGCTGGAAAGGTGCTGTAGAAATAAAGATATTATTATTATTATTATCTGGTGAGTCTATAGAACCTGTGCTTGTGCCCCCTTTCCTGGCGTATGCTCGGTATGTCCAATCAAACACTTTCCCTGGGTTTCACACTCACTGGCGTCGAAGGCGGCCTTCAGGATCTGGATGTCAGTGGCCACGCCAGAAACACGGTAAATTCCCACCTCCTCCAGGCCCCGCCTCTCGATCTCCTCCAGACACTGCCGTACGATGTAGGGCACCTTGGAGCGCTCGCGCCTGGGGGAGGAGTGACACACACACACACACACATAAATACACATATACACACACACACACAAACACACACACATAAACACACGTATACAAATACACACACATAAATACACACACACACACACATACACAGACACACACACACACACACACACACACACACACACACAAAAGGAAAGCTAATGATGAGGTTAAGTGCAATAAGAATAAGGAAGGGGCTTTGCTAGGATATTTCTAACACACTAAACAGTTACTTTGTTGAGAGCTATATTGAGGCTATAAATATGCCTAAAAGTATAGCCAATGTACTGCATGTTTTGGAGGACTTTGAGATAAGGGACATAGAAGTACTAGAACTAGAGTACTCAGGGAACTTGGGGAGATTATTAAAAAATTGACAGATATTTTTATGCAATATCTAAACTCTGGAGAAATACCAGATGACTGGAAGCAAGGTAGTATAATTCAAATATATAAGAAGGGGGGGCGTACTGACTCAGAGAACAATAACCCTATCAGTTTAACCTGCATCTGGAGTACTGGAGTGTATTATTAGGGACTAGTTAATTATTCCTGAAAAATAATTTGATTGAGGTTTTTATATTCCTAAAAGGGATTAACAAAGTGAACTACCAAAGATTTTTTAAAGATAAGTTTGGGCAGCAGAACAAGAGGACACAGGTGGAAAGTTGCATGGATATTAGAAGGTTTTTTATTACACAGAGAGTTGTCAATGCCTGGAACAGCTTGTCAGGTCAGGTAATTGAAGCAGAAACAGTTGGGATAAAGTCCAGGCTTGATACAGTACTGGATATTCTTTAGACTAGGACCTGATGAGCCTAGATGGGGCAAACAGCCTGTTTTCATCATTATGTATTCTTATTTTCTTATATGTATATACACACCGAAAACAAACACACACACACACACACACACACAAGTACATGTACACAAACACAGGTATACATATGCAAACAGAGAACAGAAGATAAAGATAAAATGCACAGGTGTAGTTGCTCAGTGTGTCCAGCAGGTGGCCTGCTCTACCTCCACACTCTACAGCAGACTGGCTGCTACTGCTGGCATTACCTCACTCCATGTTACCGTGGCGACACCCCAGCTCCCTCTCAGCATATTCTATACCAACACACACCAGCCAGTTTCACACTTCTTATTTCAGTGACTGACTTTATAGCCTACAGCCAAATCTCTCACGCTACACATGAATGACCAACTCAGTCCAACACTGAGGCCTACAGGCCCTTCTCTTTAGATATGCACTGAAGACATTTCTACACATGTTAAAACACAAAATATCCACAAATATCCACAAATACATATTGAAATATATTATGTATATTATGTTAATGTAATCTTATTGTGACTCACTGGAATGTAGACAACTATATAACAGCTTGCTGTATTGTACTGTATTTCTTGGCACTATAAATGATGTCACATTACACATGCACTGCTCTGTGATTTTAAGCCCTATTAAAATGTCTACATTGGCAGAGGTGGCTGTAGGGTAGATAAGACACAGAGCCGCTGTTCCCGGGTGCAGTAACATCTCTGCACTGATTGGCTGTTTCTGGGCCCCCATCTGTTTCTACCCACCTGCGTTTTACGCCCACCACCCGAGTGGAGCGTTCAAGCCCTACACAGAGGGACCAGAGAAGGGTCTTTTCTTTTATACGATTATTTAGAATATTTTACACCCTTCTCCCTCAGTGTGAGTTTGGATTAATATAGGATAGCAAGACAATAATATTAGATAATATTAGATAATAACAATTTATCTCTGTCCAAACAAAACTGGACTTTATAGACTCTGTAGATTTTATAATAACATGAACAATGAACCCTTATGAAGAATAAAAATGAGCCTGAATAGATTTTTACAATATATTCTATTACTTAAATGCATATGAACTCATTCTGAAGTTCAAATTCTAATTATCATAGGAGATATTTTGATAGATGATTCTGACAAAAAAAAAGAAAATACATTCTAAACATAGAATATTTTACAATATTTTAACATCTGTTACATTTTTGAGGAGGATGATTCTAATGTGACCCTGGACCGCTGCAGCTCACTACAGGCTGTGTGGGCCAACCAGAGAATTTAACCAGAATTGAAAGACAGCTCACCTGCACAAAGTGACCCGGAGTTTAGAGCAAAATGTTTAAATATGAAAGAATAAATATGGTAATATTGTAATATTTTTATATCCTTTAATTAAGGTGTACGTGAACATGGAAACCATTAATGTATTAACCCTTCAGACTCCAGTAAAAACCCTGTGTCAAATATGTGTCAAATATGTATTTGACCCAGACACCATGAGTTCCGGGTGAATTAAATACAAGAGCTTAAATGTAGATAATTTACCATGCTGAAGTTTAAATATAGCTAATTTATGTACCGTGCTGAAGTTTAAATGTAACTAGTGTCGAAGTGAATGAGACTCAGCCCCCTGGCGTGGTTTTCATGGCGATTCGCGGGTCTTACTTGGTGACAGCAGAGATCTTGATGCCGAAAACGCCCGTCTGTTTCTGTGACCACCTCCTCTTTGGGCTCAACTCCCGACTCGTGAACTTCATGGAGATTTTCACCTCAATCTGTGCCAGAGGAAACACATGCATGCAGCCCCTTCATAAATGCTATAACGCCTTCATAAAATCTATATAATAATATATATAATATAATAATAATAATAATATATAACAGTTGTATAAGCACTGCCCAACACCTTAATAGGTACTACATCAAAATGACAACAATTACAACAAAACATCTTCATACGCCTGGTATAGCACTGTATAAATAGCATTATTTAAAATAAAAACATATTAGTATAGCTATGTCACCATCCATATCATAGGTGACATTACCGTGGCATTCTGTAATGAAGGTTAATGCAGTACTTACAGTATGGAGGCATTTGTGTATGTAGTTATGTGGATAATGTAGTTCTTATGAAGACATCACTGTATGTAGTTAATATGAAGGTGTTATAGCTCTTATGAAGGAATTAGTGTATGTACTTAATTCATGTATAACGTCATC